>JAPYZJ010002714.1:0-29198 GCA_030522765.1 Ophioninae sp. B BG-2022a | reverse complement strand
AAAAAAAAAAAAAAAAAAAAAAAAAAAAAAAAAAAAAAAAAAAAAGAAATAAGAAAAAGAAAAAAAAAAAAAAAAAAAAAAAAAAAAAAAAAAAAAAAAAAAAAAAAAAAAAAAAAAAAAATAATAAGTAAAATAAAAAAATAAAAATAAATAAAAAAAAGGAGAAAAAAACGAGAATATAACGAAGTAGATAAAAGCCGCGGTGGTCAGACGTCGCAGAAGAGCGTGGCGTTAAAACACACGAGATTTTATGCTCGAGCCGTTTAACGACCCAAGATTAAACGGATTGTGCTGTATCTCATGCGGTCAGGTGTCACGGACCACCACTGTCTCGAATACCGGCCGTACTCGCTACGGTTACTCAATGCACTTGAGACGGTTCCTTCGACTCGAGATTTACCGCGAGACTTTACCCATACTCCCAGCTAAAACCGTTTTTCCTCGGTACATACATCGGCGAAGGGACTTTCGCAATTAAACGCTCGATTGATGATCGACGCGGCCAGAATTACGCTGCCGGAACGAAAACGAGTTTTCCCCGGGATACGTAGGAGGCGATACTCCGAAGTCTATCTCTCTGTTTGGGTTAAACTTTGGTTTTTTTAAATTCGAGGAATTTAACAAATTTTTCTCCATACATAGATTTCTTGAAAAGTTTTGAAAATATGGAATTTACTTTTGGCTGAATTTTGGTTCGAGTAAAAAATAATGTTTTTTTTTATGGTTTGGTTTTTATTTTTTCAATCGTGAGATTTAGATAATATTTTGTTTTATTGAAATAAAATATAAAATTGTTTTTCAATCGTCGAACTGGGAAATTAGAAAAATAATGTATCTTTTAATAAGCATGATAAAAGTGATTTCGAGTAAAATTTAATTCGTCAAATTAAAAAACATATTTTTTGTTATAACTATTAATTTTTGAGGAAGTAAGATTCAATTTTTTTAATCGTATAACTGCGAAGATAAAAACATATGTTCTTTGAATATTAAAGATTTTTTGGTAATATTAAGAAAGTTCAATTTAATTTCTCGATCGTCAGATCGAAAAATTCAAAAATACAAAAAATCACACAAATATTTTCCTTCTCAAATAAACGTAATTACTAAACATGTTTTCTTAAATAAAATTATTTTTTAATTATCCACTTATTGATTTTTTCATCGGTAAATCCAAAAATCAAAAAGTAAAAAAAAAATCACACCCTTTTCCTTGATCGAAATCACAATAAAAAAAAAGTAAAATCTAACTAAAATGAAGGGAATCGTACAGATATAAAAAGGAGGAAAATAATTAAAGTTGCTTCTTCGAGGATGCATAAGTCGTTTCTGAACGTTTAAGAATTTTGAATTTGTTTCCCTTGCCCTTTAATATTCTTAAGGGATGCCAAGGTGAATTATTTTTTTTCTATTTTCTTATTCTTGAGGGACGCGAATTCTCTTCGGTTCTTTCGAACCCAAACAAAGTTGGGAGGAGAAAGAGGTAGCGGTCGGTTGAATTTGTCCGGGCGAAGCTACGAGGACTTAACGGGGTCTCCCTCTTTGCTTTGTTTTACCACAGAGGCGGACTGCTGCGTTGGCGAAGTTGCTGCCGAAGCATGTTGGGAACCTTGTTACTGCGTTCTACTCCAGGACGAGCAGACTCTAACCGCCTACAGGAGCGAGGACATGGCTGTAAGTACGAACTACCATTTGCCTTTATTTTTTTCCCCCTCGGAGGCGTCCTGACAGCCTCAACACGCCAAACCTAATAAGACCCGACTAAAAGCTCCTGTTTCGATCTTTTTTCCCCCCACCTTCGAACCTTCGATCACTCACTTCCGGCAAAATCGATTTTCCGTTGAAATCGTTTTTTTTTTTCATAATTTTGAAAAATTTTCGATGGATTTTGATTTCCCAAATTTGCTATAAAAAATTGTTTTTAAATCAACTAAAGTAAAAATAAAAAATACAATAAAAATGAAAATAAAATAAAATTTAAATTTAATAAAAACGCAATTATTTTTGTTGCTTGCCTATTAGATACGAACCCAAACAAACGCAAACAGAAAAAAGAAATAATAATTATAAAGTATTTTTATTTTTATATCAAAATAAATCTTTATTTACATAAATATACATATCAATTATGATATTATCAAAATTAATATAATTAATATAATAGAATAAAAATATTTGAGAATTGGAAAATTGATTACGATACTATTTATAAATATTGATTAACGTTTATTAATTTATTTATTAAAATTAATTCAAATTCATATAATTTCACGATTACGAAATATTACGAACGAATGAAAAATAAATGAAAGAGAAATATGTAAATATTTATTTGTTGGGCCGAAATAAAAATTCACAAGTATCGAAAGAATAATTTCATCAAGTCGGACGGGAGATGAGTTATTCGTTGGAATTTGCATTCCAAAATAATATCGATGGTTGAATAAAAAAAAGGTTGACTTTGAGTTGCCTCGAGATGAGGCTGTGGGCGACAAAAGCGAATCGTTGGTGAAACGACGACGCGTTTGAAATGACGTTTTTTGTCGGTGGCTCGCGGTGACGACGAGTGACGCGACTACAAAAGCTTCCGAGCGACGAAGCACAGCGAAGGAGAAGGAATAAGGGCTTGCACGAATCTTTCGTATTTCCTTTGTGTCTCCGTGGAAGATTCGGTGTGTGTGTTTTTTTTTCACCGGCACACCGCTCTCTCTCCCCGGATGAAAAGCTACACCGGCGACGCTTCTTTTTCTCTTCCCATTTCTTTTCGTCTCTTTTCACCTTCCTTCTCTTTTCGTTCTTCGTATCCGGGCATCCGAAAAATCGGACGTTCAAACGCAATTAGTACTTTTGGCCTTGGAGAATTGTTGTTTTTTTTTACCGTTCGTCGAGCTCGGTTTCACAAAGCCTTCGCTTGATTGCCCGGGATTCCATTCGATCATGCGCCAAGAACGAACTTTCGTCGTTTTTTTTTTGCACTCGGCGTTTTGCCTCTCCTTTCAACGTATTCCAGAAAGTCCTTGAAAAGTTACCCGCAATTTTTCGAGCTCCGAGTTTACAGGAGGGCACAGGGAAACTGGAGATATCTCGGCAACGTTTTGCCCGTTGGTGCTCCAATGAGTTCCCCAAACATCTGCAACGTTTCCCGAGCTTTTTAAGCCATTTTTTCTCTCCAGGAGGGCACAGGGAAACTGGCGATATCTCGTAGACGTTTAGCCCGTCGATGCTCCAATAAGTTCCCCAGAGACCTGGACTGTTCCCCACGCTTCTCAAGCCACTTTCCATCCTCATTAGGGCTCGGGGAAACTGGGAAAAACCAGTTTTTTCCAGCGTCGTCATTGAAACCGCTGCGTTTTTTTTACCATTGACCTTGGCGTGACTCGGTGTATGAAATTACGTACAAGGCTGACTTTCATGTCGCAACTTGGCTCGAAAACCTCTATTCTTCGTCCAGACATCAGGCTTCCAGCGATTGCGAGAAAAGCGCTTGTGCGTACACGGGTCGTTGCCGAGATTAATGACTTTTGCTTTCCGCCAGCCAGGCTAGAACATTGCCCCATGGGCAAAGTCTCTTCAAGAACGCCCCCCCCCCCGTCCTTCCAAACCCCTCCGTCCCCAACCTTCTACCCTTGCATTTGAACTCTTTTATCTCGCTTGCGGGCGATGCTGAACTGCCTGGTGTTGAAGACAACAAATGTGGATAGACTTTTGCTGGAGGGCGAAAACGGGGGGGGGGGGGGGGGGGGAGCAGACCGGGCGTCAGCTCGGGTTTTGCAGCTCAACTTGCTTTTAGTCGAAAGAAATCGTCCAACTCTTTCAATCTTCTTTTCTTCTCACTTTTACCCTGGGCAGTCTCGACTCCAAGTACTGGGGTGTGGATTAAATCGTATTCTCTCCATTTCTTCCGTTTCTCCGGTCGTTTTATCCCCTTGTACCAACTCGAGGAACTCGGACGTTTCTCTTTCCTGTTCACTCGCGAGCTTTTGGACGGGGAGTACAAGAACGACTACGATCAAAACAACCCCTCTTCTATCTCGGACTCGTCCGTTATTGTCTTTTCCACGTACTTGTACCCGGTACGAGCACGTATTGGGTGTTCCATCAGAAATTGCATTTTTTGAATGAGATTGAAGTTCGCAACGTTGCGACGCAACGAAAATCATTATTTTTCAATTTCTCTATTTCTTCTTCACTCTAATCGTAAGTAAAATACCTCAATAATTCTACAAATCTTTATTGTGATAAGCAAGAATTCAAATATGAAAAAAGATAATCGCCAAATAATAGATCTAAGGAAATAAAAAAATGAGAAAAGAAATTTCGTCGTGTCGGAACGATGCGAACTTCAAGTACATTTTTTTTTGGATATTTCCTGACGAGCATTGAAAATTTGAGGTTATGGCGAATATTCGGAAGTGGAATCTTGCTGGAATCGAACTAATTGATTTTTCATTGTTTCTTTGGTGGTTGTAGAAAATGATACAAAGTAATGATACGGTAGCGCAAATCATTGTTGGTCGAATAATATTTATTTTTATTCAACGCGATGTTGAGTTTGTTTGGGTTTCACTGGGTTCGTTTGGGTTGGTTGGGGTCTGTTTGAGTTTGTTTGTGTCCATTTGTGTATGTTTGGGTTTGTTTGGGTTTGAATTGGACTCGCAAGTCCATATTGAATTAAACGGTCACCCATCCAAGTATTCTTGTCCGATTCTGAGACTTCCGAAAACTTACCGAATTAACTTCAAATAACCTCCATATTTTTGGGACACCCTGTAGATAGAAAATCGAAAAGCTCGTAGTACAAAATATTCCACCGGTAGTTCGCTCGGAGTACGCAATCACTCCCCCTTTTGGTGGCGAACCACCCTCGCCCGTTCATCCGAGCTCCTCTTCATTTCCAACTCGTATCATCGCTCTCTCTCTGTGTTTGCCCCGATGTGTGTCTTTGCGGCCAGGCAGCCTCGAATGTTCCGCCAAGCTTGAAACGTAAGCTCGCCAAGATTGAAAACTTCGAGACGGTTGACAATTATCTTCTCGGGATACATAGAAGAAGGAGAATGAGAGTTAGCGGTGGAAAGGAGGGCCAGGGGGGGAGGGGGTGTGTAGAGAGGAAGAGGATGAAAGCAGTGATGAGAGAGCAGATGAAAATTACAGTAATCCAGATAATCCAGCGGAGAATAGCCCGCCGGTTTCGTATTTCTTGCCCCTCGTCTCTGCCCTCGCGATTCCTTTCAACCCTACTATTTGCCCTCGCCGAGATACTCATCTTTCCACTCTGAAGAGTACACAAGAGGGCACGGGGAAACTGACGAAAATCCCTCCCGGATAAATACGACTAGCTTTTATCGTCGAGAATTGGATGAAACTGCGCATGCGCGAACTAATGAGCAAGCGATCGTAAAGTTTCACGGTCACCCATCCGAGTATTGGCGATAAAAAAATGTCGAAACTATGACTTTTTGGCTCCCTCTTCGCAAAGCTGCAAAATTCATTATCTCGAAATAGAGAATGAAGACTCCCGGAGAAGACGCGAATTCTGTGGCTTCCAGGATTTAATCCCCTCGGAGCTGTCTTACCTTCTTCGAGCTGTCGAGACTCCGGTGGAAACTCGCAAAAATCGACGAGCAGAACGACAGGGATTGGGGAGAAGAAGAGAACGTGAGGAAAAGGCAGACTGAGGGGGGGCAAAGTGTAAAAAAAAAAAAAAAACAAAAAAAAAACAAAAAAAAAAAAAAAAAAAAAAAAAAAAAAAAAAAAAAAAAAAAAAAAAAAAAAAAAAAAAAAAAAAAAAAAAACGGAATGAAGCGAATCTCCTAAGCTTGATCCGATCCTTTCCTTTTCATCTTCGAGTAACTGCTTTTTCCCCGCCGCAATCTTTTTACCACGTACCGTTCGCATCCCCCTCGTCATACACTCGAGAAATATGTTCGAGTATGCCGAAAATCCGAAAATTTGTATGAGCAGAACTACTCCAGGACATCCCCTTAAATTTTTCGTCGTGAATATTCCGTATCCCATGAAGTTCAAGCTTGCATCGTTGAAAGGCTAGGAAATTTTATTTTTGAAATTTTCTTATTATTGTCAGTGCTCAAAATGATTTTTTGCAGATTTTTTTAAATCCATCGTCAATGCTCAGAATAATTTTTTGCAAATTTTTTTCAACCCAAACAGCTGATTGACAAGCTGAAAAAATGTTTCCGAAATTTTCGTAATTGAAATTTGCGACGAGACATATTTCAGAAACCTAAAATAATTATTTTGCTCAAACCGAAATATTATTTTATTAAATTTTATTTATTTAATTTTCAATTTCTCAATTATTATGCAAAAATAATTTGACAAAAATATGAAAAAATATCAGACAGAATAGTAAAAAAACAATAACGAAATTGAGAAAAAAATCATTTTTCACATTTCTACGATAAAAACTTCGATACCCTTATTTTCATTGCTTTTTTTATTTCACCATCGTGTTACCGGAGTTGCCAGTTTCACGGGGTTGGCAGGTTGGAGGTAGGCATTCGATGCGCCGTCTTCCTTTATTATCGGGTATTCGAGGATGCGCCAGTTCCCATGTAGCTTCGGCAAAAGCGTTTCCCGGCACGTACGCATCCCGCGGATCCCTGAAACGGAAAGAAAGACCGATAGGAGCGTAGATACTGAGGGAGGTTGAGGAGGAAGGAAAAGGGCGGCAGGAAGGGCAGAGGGGATGAAGGAAAACGATGGAGGCGAAAAAGGGGGGGGGGGGTAGGTAGAGGTAATCGTTATAACGTGGAGTACCGTAGACTGCTTTCTTATAAACCTTCTCCAGTTCGCCCAGTCACTTTTTTCGTTCATTTTTTCTGTTCCTCCTTCTATCTGGTCTTCGTGAAGGAATCACTTGGTATTCCGGCGATGGGACCACCTTCCATTCACCGTCACGCGTGCAATCCTTCTTCAATTGGATGGCGCGAAGTTTTCCGTCACGCACCGAGAAAAGAAAATCCGTTTGGGTCTATCAGGTGTACTTGATTGGGTTGATTCTCCGTTGGGGTGTTGAGACGGAAAATAAATATAGGCGAAGAATTAGTTTGGGTTTGTTTGGGTTTAGAACCGTTTTCCCTCGCAGAAAATCAAGCAAAACGAGGTTGGCTCGAGACACGAAAGGATTTTGTTGTTCCGCACAGTTGACAGGATTAATCCTTCGGCTGAGACACGGGTGAAAGGATTTAGTAGGGAAAGTGTATAGCGTTGCATATTCGGGCAAGTTTACTCAGCGAAACGTGTACCAAACGATGGCCAATGAAACGTTTGTACCGTCAACTTGAAGCTTTCTCCCGTTTGGTGATATATGGAAATCAGGTTCTCCATCGCCAAGTGTCGAAGAGCTGTTTGGCTCGAGACAAACGAGCCCCGAAGCCGAAACTGCATATTCGAACGTATTTTCGTTGGTTCGGGTTGAGCGCTTTACAAACGCCAGTGGGAATCAACCCGTCGCTTCAACCCCTCGACCGAATACATCTGAAACCGAGCAGGCGGATTAAACGCGCAATGCGACGCCTTAATTCCCTTCCATGTCCGGGGCTTACGCAGTGGAAGGGAATGGAGCAAGAGAATGGGACTAGGAGCAGCCAGCGAGGGTGCGTCGCGTAGAATAACCCCCTTGGAGTGATATCGCTCAGTACGGGTCGCAAGCGCTTTACTATTGCACAGTCAAAAGGGCTATCCGAAGATCTCAGATGACTTCCGGATCCTCCGGGAAGGGTGAAATCGAAAGCCATGATTATATAAACTCCCAACAGTACATAAATACGTGAAAACTCGAAATATACAGTAAATATATATGCGGTTAGATAGAGGGCGAAGTTCTGAAGAGAAAAGTCCTTTACCGTTTTTCTCTCGGACGCAGCGTTTAGCTGATATCGAAAAATTTATTATAGCCAATCCGACGCGCCGTCTGCGAAGAGTGGGGAGCGCGCTCCGCCCACGCGACTTTGTCCGATTGGCTGCTGTTCAATAATTTGTATCTCGGGAACGGTGGGTCTCAGCGAAAAACGGCAAAGGACTTGTCGCTTCAGAATTACATCCTCTATCCGTTCCATAATTTATTTTCGACATTATTTAGATATTTTTCATAAACGCTAAATAAACATTAGGGAATTCACGGCCATCAATGGGATTAGTATATAATACATGTATGGGTATAAAATATGAGAATTCCGTTCGCGCAGATTCCCAGTAAGGCTTCAACACCATTCTTTATAATTCCGTTCACCGTCGGGACCCCCACGCGCATTTTCGTGCATACTTTGGCGTTCGAGGGTGGCGCGGACAAACACACGCCGCGAGAATACGCAATTCGGTGTCCCAAACGAAATATCATACGGTGGGCGAAATCCCAACGGGACTCCATTGTTACTCGAGGACAACGAAAATAAAGAGGATCCCTCGTTCCCTTTTCGTTTCTTATCGACCTCGCTGTCCGACGGTATTCTCCGTGTTCCCCTGTCTTCTCAAAAGTATTTCCGGTCCCGACCTTTCTCCTCGCTCGTTTTCTTCGAACGAGCCAAATTTCGCGCCCTTTTTTATCACTCTCCCAAGTGAAATCAAGGATTCACAAGAATAATGGGACTTCTTTCGAAAACTTAATCTCACGCCTCGATGCTTCGAAACTTCTCGAAATTCCAGCACCACTCAATCGCGTGTTAAAACTTCGAGGGATGTCGAGCTGATTTTCTGTTTGAGTTATTTCTCGTATTTTTACTTCGACTGTATAAAAGTCGAAATTAAAATTCAATATTTTTTAATTTTTATTTCTATCGTACAAATATGAGAAATTTATTTGACTTTGTTTAGGCTCGTTCGAAATTTGTATAAACAAACTTCAAATTTATTCAAAATTTATTATTTTCACGTGCCTTTTTAAATTGACTTTTCTTTCCCAATTTAATTAAAAAAAAAAAACAATTTTGGTTTTTAACAAAAAGGACGAAAACGTACGAACGAGGCAAACTTCAACCTCATTATTTCCGGTACAAAGTGCACCCATCTAGGGCTTGCGAGGTACCCTTGTGGCGAAAAAAAAAATACATCGGGGTTAAACTCAGTGGAGTTTATTGACAGTAACACGCGGCCTCATACGTGCTCCGGCACGTATAATGGGCAAACGAGGGCAGCGTGTCTCCTAGGGGGCTTTCTCGTTCGCGAAAGGTCGTAGGAAAGCTTTGAAAGGGATGAAATATGGATACGTGTATTTATGTGCACATCGAAATGTTGAACGAGAGAGAAGGAGAGAAATGCTTTACAGTCTCGTGTACCGAGACTACGAAACTCACCTCTTTTTTTTTTCTTCTTTTTTTTTTCTTTCTCCGGAGCTTTCGGAAGTAGCTCGCATTCTCGTTATAAATTCTCTCGTTATAAATTCACGCGGCACTTGAGTCGAAAGGAGACGCTCGTGCGAGACTTCCGCTCACGCGCGCCCCTCGATCCAGATGTACACCGCACTCGAGATCTATCTTCGGTTCTCTTTTATTTCCCATTCTACACGAACGTTACTTTTTCGACGATTTTTTTTTCGTTTTTTTTTTATTTTTCGTTTTTTTTTATTTTTCGTTTTTTTTAATTTTTCGTTTTTTTTTATTTTTATTTTTTTTTTTCGTCGCTTCGAAACGTCGGCTTACGCAAGTCCTTCGTCCTTCCGCCTCGAAAATAAATATAAACGAGTGTTTTGTATTTATTCGAAAAAAAAATAGTCAATTATTGAAAGTGTTCCTCTGATGGATTTCAAGAATTCTTTGCGTTTCTTGTTAAGAATATTCTTGTCGTTTATTATTCTTCTTCGTTTTTTCTTCTTTTGCACACAGCTGTTCGCCGGAACCGGATGTATGTTCAAGTCACACACGAAGGTATTGTCGATGCTTCAACGTTTCTAATTTCCATTCCAATTTTGTTTCTGTTGAGTGGTTCTGTAGTTGTGAAGGATCGTTGTCAATTTTTTGTTTTCGGTTGAATCGAAGATTTTAGAGGGATTTTAGGATCCTATTTTTTTTTAGATTTGCAATCTAGATTTGTAGAAACGTGTAGATGTTAAAAAATTGTAGATGTATGGACATTGCATGATAAAACTTCGAAGTTTTCATCAACGATTCATTTTTGCTCGCTAAAGAAATCGACTTTATCAAAGCGATGGACGTCTGTTCTTAAAATCGTTCTACGTTCAAGCCATCTTTCAAAATCCACCAAAAAATCCAACCCAATTTCTTTTTTAATTAAAAATCAAAATTTTGTCATTTTTAGCTGGATAATTACCCGTAAACTCCAGAATTCCCCAGAACCCAATAAATACAATTCAACGTTCCTGTCACCTTCCAAAATCCCCCAAAAAATCCAACCCAATTCTTTTTTTCATAAAAAATCCAGAAGTTCTTCATTTTTATCTGAATAATTACCCATACAGTCCAGAATTCCCCAGAACCCAATAAATACCATTCGATGTCCCTGTCACCTTCCAAAATCCCCCAAAAAAATCCAACCCAATTCTTTTTTACATCAAAAATCCAAAAGGTCTTCATTTCTATCCGAATAATTACCCATACACACCAGAATTTCCCAGAAACCCACTAAACAACATTATTTTCCTCTACAATCTCCCCACCCATTTCAAAATCCTTTCCAACTAACCCTAAAAGAAAAAAAACCCTGTTTTTATCGAATTCCCATATCAGACCCTCTTGCAAATCCAACCCAAACCATTTTCCACTGCCCTCGCATCGTGTCTCGAATTTTCTCTCCTGGATTTCGTCAAGAAATTTCTATGACGAATAAATGGTCCTTCCATCGGCAGGCCGTTAAAGCGTTAATGAAGACGCTCGGACACGCATCAATACTAATACTGGTGCCTACAGCCGGTATCCAATCTTGGCTCATCTCGCGAGCCATTCAGCTGTAATTCAGCGAAGCGGCTTTCGTCTCACTCTCGCCCGGATAAATACGCGTTGGAATATAACGGGCATTGTGACCGGGGACTAATTAAACTAATGGGACACTTACTAGCAAAAAGAGAGGCAAAACGGTGGGGAGCAGTAGAAGGAGGAGGGGGAAACGCGGTCATCAGACTCCAGTGCGTCGTCACCGAAAGAATGCGCATATACTAATTGGATATCGCACTCTTTCCCCTCCCCCCTTAATTACTCTTGTCATGTTTCTTCCATTTTCCAGCTCCACCCCTCCCCTCCCCTCCTCTCCCCTCTCCGTTCTCTTCCGATGTTTATCATTCCATTTTCCAACCTTCCCCTCTCCCATGTCTATAACTTTAGGTAATTCATCCGGTATGCATGTACGAGCGACTATTGGGAATTCTGATGGGCGCATGCGCGCCTTGCATAATTGGGCAAATTCGTTCGGTCCGTCCTAATAATTGCGTTAACGCGATGACTGCGAGTCCTCGACTCCCACCGGGCACACGTCAATGCTTACGTTTACCGTATTGGTTATACGTGTGTGTGTGTGTGTGTGTGTGTGGGGGGGGGGGGGGGGGGGGGGGGGTGAATTTGAGTACGCACAGGTTTGCATTTGCACCAATGAATATGCATTCGGTCCTTGACGAATTCGTGGGAGGTAGGGATCGAGGCCGATGAATTTCGTGATTGGATTAATTTGATCGAATTTTCGAATCTTTTTGAGATAACTGACCCCTGATCGTTGCTTGAGAAGCAACGATGATTTTTTCGTTTGACTGGTTTTTCTTCTTTGTTTAATGAATTGTTTATTGAAAATATTGAGTCTTCATCGACGGGTTGAAGTATGAAAAAAATTGTAGTATGAAAATTGAATTAGTTTTCAATGGATGGTTGAAAGTAGGTGTTTCGAAAGGATGAATTTCCAGTTTTGATGATGACGATTGTGGGGTTGAGGTTGTTTGGGTTTGGGTTCGAGTATGTTTGGGTTTTGGGTGTGTATGGGTTTTGGGTATGATTGGGTTTAGGTATGATTGGGTTTGGGTATGTATGGGTTTTGGGTATGATTGGGCTTGAGTATGGTTGGGTTTGGGTATGATTGGGTTTGGGTGTGATTGGGTTAGAGTATTTTTGGGTTTGGGTATGATTGGGTTTGGGTTTAGTATGTTTGGGTTCGGGTATGGTTGGGTTTGGGAACCTATGGGTTTTGGGAATGATTGGGTTTTGGGTATGTTTGGGTTTGGGTAAATTTGGGTTTGAGTATGTTTGGGTTTGGGTATGATTGGGTTTGGGTTTGTTTCGGTTCGAGTATGGTTGGGTTTGGGTATGATTGGGTTTGGGTATGATTGGGTTTCGGTATATTTGGGTTTGAGTATTTTTGGGTCTGGATATGATTGGGTTTGGATATGATTGGGTTTCGGTATGTTTGGGTTTGAGTAATTTTGGGTCTGGATATGATTGGGTTTGGGTTTAGTATGTTTGGGTTCGGGTATGATTGGGTTTGGGTATGCTTGGATTTTTTTGGGTTTGTTTCTTCAAAGAAGACTTCCATAAGTTCCAACAAATAAAATCGATGTCTTTTTATCGTTCAACCTTTTTTCATTGTTTCTTCGGAAATTTGCATAATTTTCGGACGGTAGCGAGTAGTTATCGACCGATTGATTTTGTGCCGTGCGTGGCGTTCGCTCGAGCACGATGAAGTTATTCATAGTCGAAGCGACGGAAGCGTGGCGTTTACGCATCGGACTGTATTCGCCGTTGGCACTATCGTTAATTGGGTGATTGACGAGGGACCCCCTCGTTTTCGTATTAATTTACGCGTTTGGAAAGCACCGACCAGTCGTCGCTCCGTTCAACCGTGTGCCCACCCTATGGACTCCCGTAGAATACCCTCCAAAAAATAAAAGGAAAGGGAGAAAAAAAAAGTAACCCGGAATACAAATGATCGTCAAGTTG
The DNA here is from genome assembly GCA_030522765.1 of Ophioninae sp. B BG-2022a. Taxonomy (NCBI): domain Eukaryota; kingdom Metazoa; phylum Arthropoda; class Insecta; order Hymenoptera; family Ichneumonidae; species Ophioninae sp. B BG-2022a. The sequence goes on along the minus strand of JAPYZJ010002714.1, from coordinate 16,311 downwards.
GTGAACCGCGTTGACGACACGCGTTTTCTCCCCACGCTTCGATAATTCATATGTTTATTAATTTCGTGTATGAATCACGCGCTTTAATTACGAGAGTACCGGTCCGTTTTCCTTCTCGTTTCTGCAGCATTGCCCGGTTGCAAAATCAACGGAGTAGCAACAAACAAAAAATTTATTAATTGGAACTCAAATTAATCACGATCGTTCGTAGTCGTGGATTAATGAATTTATTTATTTTTATTTATCTCCATAGAGGGATAAAACTTGTCATTTGTCATTAGCTAATTTTACCTGATTTATAAATATTTTTATTTTTAGGTATTTTTATCAGTTTTTAGATATTTTTATTTCTATTTTCTATTTTTTTCTATTTCTATTTTTTTCTTTTATAATATTTCTATTTTTACATATTTTTATTTATTTTTAGACATTTCTATCCATATCGAAATATTTCGATCTATTTGACCTAATTTCTTCATCTTTATTTATTATTATTATTATTGTTATTATCTGTCTATTTAGATAGGTAAAAACAAACTGATAAATTTATTTATCGATATTTAGCATTACACAAGTCGATATAAATTGTTATTTTTATAAATTTTTATCCTTCTATTTTAATATATAAAAATCAGTGTGAATCTAAAAAACAAATTGATCTATTTGAAGAATAATTTATCGAGATAAGTTGATAAGTTTTCATCGTTGCAATCTACTCTCGTCTATCTTTATTTCTCCATCCCAAGAATCTTTCGCGACCGCATATTCGAGCTTCTCGTTGATTGCACTCCAAGAATGCGGACTTCGGTCCAACTTCGAGCCAACTTCGCCATCCTTATTCAAAAGGAGGCCTTATTCAAAGGTTTTCCCTAATCAGAGCTCCATTAAAAAAAAAGTTACAAAAAAAAAGGAATATTAATGGACTAATAAAAATTATAAAAAAACATCGATACTTTCACGTCGCAGTTTATTTTTATTTTTATTATTATTATTTTTTTCGAAACCTGATACATTAAGGCGTTTAAAAAAAAAGAAAAAAAAAAAGACAGAACTCGAATTCTCAACGACCAATAAAAAGTAAACGAAGAATAATCGTCCTCTTCGAATAAACGAGGAATATACTTTCTTTTTTTTTCCCTCGCTATTTATAGAAACGTTGAACTCGTTTTTGGAAACGATATCGCGATTCGTCTCGCGTGGACTGAGAATTGTCCGATTTTGATCGTTGCAATTCCCCAAGAGGATCCCCTTAAATGGGTTAAGGGGGAATAATCCTTTTTTCTTTTCGTTTTTTTTTTTTTTTTTTTTTTTTTTTTGTTTATATTTTTTTATTTTTTTTGTTTTTTTTTTTTTTGTTTTCTTTTTGTTTTTTTTTTTTTTTTTTTTCGTTTTACGAGACGAGAGAAAAAGAGAGAAAAAAAACGAAGTTCCGTTCGTTGCCGCGTAACGGCGTTTAACTGGCTTTAATTAAGTGACGTCATCGAGTCGTCGGGTCAATCAACGATATTTTGAGATAAACATTTGAGAGACTCGAGCGCGCCAGTCGAGTCTCGGCTGGGCTCAACGCCAGAGGCGGTTCTCACTTTTCAAACGTTCCGCGATCCTTCACGGGACGTTCACTCTCATTTGCCTCCTCTTTATTAATTAGATAATTACCGTGTCGAACTAGGTACTCGTCGACTAGAGCAAAGTCCCTCGTTTTTTTAAACCCCCTTTTTGACCCAGTGAAAAATTCAATTTCCAACCTCCGATTACTTAAAAATAATAATTCCCAAAATTGAATTATTTTTTTTATTATTAATTTGTTATATCTTTGATTTTTTTTTTTGGTATTCCAATCCCGTAAATATTTTTGTTTGAATAATGACAAATGTCGCGAAAAAAGTCGTATCGTTCGTCGACCTCGATCAGACTGGATGTTGTTCGTGGCTGTGTAAGTGCTTTTTTTATTTGTGGCCCTCAAATAAATATTTGTTTTTTTTTAACGTGTAATCGTTGTGAAAAACGATTGCTTGTTCGTAATTCAAAAATGTTATTTTCCGAAATTACACTTTTGAGATAATGACGACGGCTTTAAAAAAAAAATGTTATCGTATTTTTATAAAAGTAAGATATGCAAATTCACTTCATCTTGAAATTTGCATTGTTGTACAAAAAGTTCTGCTCAACACTTGGATATTCAAACCTTAGTTGTTTGGGTTTGTTTTTCAAATTTCGGGAAGAAAATAAGAATTTGAAAGTATTCTCTTCGTAAATTAAAAATAAAATTGTTAAATTCTTTCACAATTCGAATGATAATAATACCGGAAATGAAAATAAAAATTTTCGATTTTTGTTTTTATATTATTTATTCTGAATTATTATTATTATTATTATTATATTATTATTATTATGCTTTAAAAACCTCTTTCGTAAATTTGGATTTCAAATTTTGTACAATTTCAAATACACGATTGAAAAATTAAAAAAAAAAACAATTTAAAAAAATTAAAAAGAAGATCGCAACAATTAAAAAAAAGAAAAAAAAAACAACAATCGAGCGTTTGAAGAACAGATAACGTTGGATCGAGTCGAGGTTCACCCCGGTTGTAAATAATGCAAGCATCGACGAATGCCGTCTTTGCGATCGCGATTATTTATTGTGCACGACGCCGAATGCCGATTTGCATTTATAGTACAATGGGGAATTGGGGGGGGTGGTCTGGGGGAATCTTCGATTTTTTGTTCCAGCTGGGGGATGCAATGTTCGTGGAACTACCCCGGGTGCGTCTCGACGGGGGCGCACGAGCTTTCCGTCAGCACTGGGGTTACGAGTCTCGACCTCTCGTACCCCCGCCGCCCCTCATCGAGGAGGACGAGGCGGGCATCGAACCGGAAACCGTCAGCCTACGCGAAGCCAACACCGCATCGCCTATAGGTAAGACCTTTTTTTCATTTTTTTTTTTTTTCGTTATCCTCGTACGAACGATCCGATACCCTCGTTTTGCAAAAAATATAAATTGTTCAAAAGAATTGGCCAACAACAAATTTTATTTATTTATTTAATGTGTTATTTTTTTTTGAAAAAAAAAAATGTTGCGTAATTTTTGATTAAATTTATCGTAAATCACATTTCCAAATAATCTAAACAAACCGAAACAAAAAATTGGGGAGCGACAGATTGAATTAATTTTTTTTTGTTGAGAAAATATGATTTTTCACAAATTTATTTATTTTTGTTTTTTTTTTTTTTATTGGATCCCTTAAGCAATTTTTCGAAAACTGAAAATCGTCAGTTTTTGAATTTATCGCTGATAAGCTATTAAAATCGAATTGAAATTCAAATTCGAATTTAAATTCATTGACAAAATCGCTATTTTGATTTAACCCCCCTTAAGGTTTGTTTATTTCTTATTTTTCAAGTGCTAAGAATCAGGTTAATTTTCAAGCAAAAGCATACCCAATTTTTCATGGAATTAAACTCAAAAATCGAATTCATATTTGAATTTTTTTAGTTTTGCTTCTCCTTAAGGGCAATATTTGGTAAAATGGTTTTTCGATGGGTTTTGAAAGGAGGAGATCAATGACTCGAGATTTTAAGGGACAGAGTCTATTTGAAACGAAAAAAAAGTGATGGATGTTGTAACTTTTGACTAACGAGGGTTTCACTCGATTCCACTATTCGAGCACATCAATTCTCCATTATCACGCATTCCTGTTTTTCGTTTCGTCCGAAAAATAGCCGTTGACAATTTCGAAAGAGCTTCGACACAAAAAAAAAAAAAGAAACAAAAAGCTCGAGAAACGCGAAGAACAAAAAATGGTCGTTTCTATTGGACCATCAACGGGACAATTTGTACACGCCATATTTCATCTTTCCAGCGAAGTGACGTTCGAATGAAGTATCGCTGAACACTCCTGTCATTGTTTCACGTGACGAGCCCGAATAAGCTTGCCACACACGCTTTACCTCCACGCTTCTCCTTTTCGAACGCACAAAACCACCGAGCCCATTTGTCGTTTCGTTATTAATCGACCGAACGTTATTGTTACATCCACGATGGCTTCAATCATGGAAGTACATCGTGTTCAAAAATACGTATTTTTACATCTCGATCTTTACGAATTATCACCTGATAAATGTTATGGATATATTTACTCCTCATTGCACATCAATCATGGTTTATTCGAAATTAATATCAAGTTCTAACTGGCTGGGATTCAACGAAATTAATTTTTTAATTTTTTTTTTCGAAATTAATTATTTTATTGAAAATTATACGAATATTTTTACGGAATTTTAATTAGGAATTTATTATTTTTATTTATTGTTTATTTATTTTATTTGATTTTTTATTTATTTATCATTTTATTTTATTTATCATCTTTAATTTATCATTTTTCGTAATAAAAAAAATGCACAAAAATGTTATAGTTTCAGGGATTTATTGGGAAAAATCTGCAGTATTACATTTTGGATACTAATGTAAATATTAAAAAAAAAAAGTTGAAAAAAGTAATTCTTGAAATAAATCAGGGTGGTACTAAAAATCATTTATATCATTTTGGATGATATAAAAAAATGAGAAATAATCAAATTTCGTAATATAAAAAAATCAGGGATTTCCAAAAGATTTTCAGATAGTAGAAAATGATAATCAAAATATAAAAAATTGACGATCATTTCGTTGCGTTGCAACGATGCAAATTCAACTTTCATTTAAAAAATATACATTTATTTTTAATGTTGACAAAAATCTTAGGAAATACGAGGAAACAAAAAAACCCAAATTAACATTTTCATGTAAAACGTGAAAATACTTTTTTCACTCACTGTCTCTCTCTCTCTCTTGAAACGAGCTGACATTTACATTATCGCTCGAGAGTTTCCGACTGTAATGGTTGGCTCGTCTATTTACGCAGCCCACTTGTAAATAGTCGAGGTCCATTGACTCCCCTGAAGCCCCAAACGATCGGAGTGAAAACGCGCATTAATTGCGCTTTGTCTCGATTGTCAGTTTCGCGCTGGCGCGAAATGACGACCAGACCTGAAACAAGCGACTGTCTCCCTTAACGAGCCCCTCATTGTTTTATCCGGTTTCCTTCAATCCCGGAAACTTCTTCAAAAGAATTGTTCCGTTGGCTTTTTTTTTTATTTGCTTTTTTTCGTTAGTTCGCAGTTCAGCAAGATTTGACGAAAGAATGGGAAATGGCTGATTCATCAGCGCTTCCAATTTCAAATTTCCATTCAACCCTTAATTTTTATGGTCAAGAAAAAAAAACGATTTCCATCAATTTAGCTGATTTTATCGATCCAATAATCTATTAGTGAATTGGATCAATAATTAACCTAAAATTAGTTCCCAATCCATGAAATGGACGAAAAAAGCGTCTGAAGAAAAAAAAACTGATAAAACCGGAACTGTTTCTAAACGTTCGATAACAAGTCCGAAGTGGAGGAGTTCAAGAAGACTCCTTTTTTATCCTCGTTATCCCGAGAGCACTCTCCTCGTAGAGTTTCACGATTTCCCCACCAGATGGCACGTCCTCGATGTTTGAAACGGGCACCGACGTTGCAGCGCTCTGCAATATCGGCGGCTGATAAATCGCCGGAAGTATCGACAGTCCCGTTGGTAAAATTGGTCTTCCTGAGAAAACTGCTTTATCGATATCGGGTAAAACCGGAAACTGGAAAACTCGTCGGTATCGTAAACTTTGGGTAAAATACCATTTTAGCAAAAAATCCAATTTTTTTCTCATCGTTGAAACTCCAAAACTTTTTTTTCATAAGCCTTTTGAGGTTAACGACGAATTCAGATTTTTTCGTTGTGATTTTTCCTATAGCTTTGGATGTTCTTTAAACGAGGTCAGGCTTAATGACAGAAAAATGGTGTCACTAACCCAAACATGTTGTGAAAAATTGACGAAAAGGTAGTAACGTTTACGTATCTTTTTTTTGGTATTTTTCGGTTTTGAGTTTTTCGGTGATTTTGTCATTATTACGGAAACATGGCAAGCTCTCAACGGTGGTATATATTCCCACGTTCGCTTTACTTGTGCATTGTAAAAAAGGTATCGCCGGAGGAGCTCCAGAAACCGGAATGGAGCTGGATAGAGATCGAGAAAAATTGAGCAATAATCATTTACGACGTAATTAGCCAACGTCAGCTGTCTCTTGGGAAACGAATTTATTTAACGATTGAAACAACAAGAACACCCAGTTCATTCTGCGGTCGTTAAATTGACGTCAAATCGAGTTCTCGATGAAGATATCTCGTGTAGATATTATCAGTATTCCATTTGACAGTGGGTGTTATGGGAGAGTACGTACCGAAGTAGAGAAAACGACACGATGTAATCGTCAGACTGAAAACTCGTTGAACGTTGATAATCGATAGTCCCGAAATATCTTTGTTAAATGGAATATGCGATCAGGAGCGATCATCCGTGAAAGCCCGATCGTTTATCGATACAGAATTTTGTCGTCGTTGTTTTTCTTCGTTATCGAGACGAACGACTGAAAATAGAAGAATAAATACGATCGTTTTTTCAAGCATGTTGATTGAATATTTTTTTCTTCGATTAACAATCAGACGTGCGTGTTTTTCATTGGAATGACGTCATAGAGAGGCGTGTGAAATTTTGAATCGAGGTTACGCAATTGACGATGCGATTATCGAATCGTTTCATTCAAGTACGGTGATTGTGTGTTGGTATCGACAGGGTGTGTTCAAAGTGGGGCCGCAGCTTGGACCAACTGATAGATCGCGAAATTTCAAGGCGAAAAGTCCTTATACGTTTTTCTCTACGATGAGGGGTTAAGCGGATATCAAGAAATTAATAGCAGCCTATCGGCGGCGGGTGGGCGTGGCCTACCCCCTCTACTTGAGCCGGTCAGCCGCGCACGATTGGCCGTTACTGATCGTTCGATATCTCGGCAACGCTTCGTCCTACAAAAATTTGCTCAAAGACTTTTCTCTTCAGAATTTCGAGATCTAGCAGCCCTCAGAAAATCTCGGCTTACTTTTCGTATTTATGTATAAATATAGGATATATTTGAACAGGTGTTTGAATACTTTTTCGAATATCCTACGCCGCCAGAATGCGGCATGAATTATGCATGTTCTACGAGTCACAACAATAACGATACGAAAAAGAATTGAATCATCGATGATTCACGGGATATCTCGCGGGAAGAACGGAAAAAAGAATTCCATCAATATGCAATTTTTATCGATAATTCGATAGACATGCGAAAAAAAAATGCAGGCATCGAAATATACGACGATTCTTTCGTGTTCTCCTGACCACTCGCACGAGGAAAAAAAAAAAGAAAAAAAAAATTGTATCCTTATCTCAACCGACGACCGCATCCTCGATCGCGAGAGTCATCCATGAGGCACGTACCGAGAGCGCGACGACGATTTTTAGCATCATCGCTGTAACGTCGCGGCACTTCGTATTAGTCTGGGCGTTGACTTCGTTCCTGCAACTCTCTTGTTTTTCACGAACTATCAATGCGCGATTGATCGATCGAGGGGAAGTACGGGCCGTTGTGATTGTTCTCTCTAATCGCCATTAAACAAATCTACAATCTCAATACAATTTTTTTTTATTCCAAGAACGAATTATCATTCAATTAAAAATACAAAGTGTCTAATAAAAATACAAAATTCAATTATAATTCCAAATTAAATAAAAATTCAAATATTAATTAGTTAAATAAATATATTTCATGGTTTGAAACGAAAATTAATATCAGTTCTTCGATTTTTTTTTCGAAATCGAAGACCAGTTTAAAAATTAAATAAAAAAACGACGTTAAATCGAAAAAAAATAGTTGGAGGATTTCAGTGTTAAAAATAAAGTATAAAATGACATTATTTTTAAAAAATTCCTAAACTCGCGTAAAAATGGATAAAATTATTTCAACGTTTAAATAAAAATGGAAAATTCAATTCGAATGAAAAATTCGGTTAAAATTACACAAAAATGAGTAAAATTTTGTGTAAATCGAAATGTTCAACAAGTTTCGTTCTCGTCTGTAAAATCACGTGACAAACCGGTTGATCTTTCGAAAATTAGTTCGCGCGATCGTGCGAAACGCGATTTCGCGAATTATTACGCGAGGGAGTTAAAACGAGCGAGAGTGAGAGAAAGATAGAGAGACTCGAGTTTTCCGCGCGTTCGCGCCTTCCCGGATGCGCGCGATAAACTTGCCTGCTCGCCGGAACGCTCGTCGATGGTGTCACAAGCACGCACACAAACGCGTCTTAAGCCTCACGAGGACGCGGTTCGCCGGGAGAGAAAAATCCGCGCAATTGCGCACAAAACGATACGAGCTCACTTTTATTTGCTTTTTTTTCCAATTTTATAACGATTTTGCGGCACTTTACGAATATAAGTCTCGATCGCGTGTTAAACGAATAAAACTCCGCGATTTCTCGTGTCCGTCGAGAAGTGCGACGATGCGTGCCAAAAAATAGTTAAAAAAAAATAACAAAAAATTAAAAATCCTTGGAGGTTGACGAGAAACTCGTCATCGTTTTTTTTTTTTAAATTTTTTATTTATCTTTATTTCAACGACATTTGAAAACTAGGACGTGGCCTGCGCGCGCAGCGATCCGTTAAGAAATATCAAATCTCGATCCCATGAAATTCTCATTAATTTTCATATCTCGATCAGCATCTCTCTCTCTCTCTCTTTTACGTTTTTATTTTTCGTGAAAGATTCTCGCGATTTTTGAAACGATAGATCCATCCCTATTCACTTTTTTTCTTCAGTCTTTATTCTTCCTCTTTTCTAAACTTTAATTTCCATAATTAATTTCTTAATTTTCATTATTATTATTTATTATTAATATATTTCGTTAAATACGTTAATATTTTTTGCCCCTTTTTCGATGACGACAAAAGTCATCGATCGATCGATCAATCACTGTTTTTCGACATTTCCACATTTTTCTCTCTATTTATAAATTCAAGATAGTTGCAACCCCCCCCCCCCTCAGAAAAATAAATCTCGATTGAATACTTTTGTTTTTCTCGATCAAATAATTCTCGATCGAGGACAAAAATAAATGTACCGTTTTAACGACGAAGGGAGTTCATGAGGAATGACGCGTGTTCCGGTTTTATGTGAGTCTCGTGTGATCGACGTTCCGCTCGACGCGTTTCCTATCCGCGAAAGTGTGAAAAACGAACTCGAGTGTACTATGTGCAAATGAAGCGACGGGAGAAAAACAAGATCGTTCGTATCGCGTTAATCGAGGGAACCTATTTTTTTTTTATCGAAAGAAATGAGTAATTAAAAGAAAAAGGACATTTTCGACGCTTGAATACCGTTTTCCAACGTACGATCGAGGGACGAGTCGAGACGAGAAATATGTTTAGATCGCGGAAAATATTTTTCACCCGCCGGTAATACGGTCGCTGAAAACGTTCACTTCCGGTCGAACAGAGTGAATCGTAGGATCGGGGTGAGCTGGATTATCGAACAATGGAGAACTACAGGAGGATGTGGAGTTCCATAATCAGGAGGAGGAAGAAGAATAATTTTGAATACGACATCGACGAGGATGCGATGAGCGGTGATGGTAGCGCTTGTGAGTCGCTGATTGAACGCACATTGACCCAATGCTTCATCACTTGCCGGGAGATAATCACCGCTGAATATTATCAGGCGCTGAGCTTTTTGCTGAACATTTTCTGGGACTGGAATCCGCGCTGAGTTTTGTACTGAGAATTTTCAGGTGGTGAGCTTTGTCCTGAAAATGTTCAGGTGCTGAACTTTTCCCTGGAGATTTTCAGGTCCTGAACTTTTCCCTGAAGATTTTCAGGTCTTGAACTTTTCCCTGGAGATTTTCAGATCCTGAGGTATTCCCTGGAGACTTCCAGGTCCTGAATTTTTCCCTGGAGATTTTCAGATCCTGAGCTTTTCCCTGGAGATTTTCAGGTCCCTAACGGTTCCCTGAAGATTATCAGGTCCTGAATTTTTCCCTGGAGATTTTCAGATCCTGAGCTTTTCCCTGGAGATTTTCAGGTCCCTAACGTTTCCCTGGAGATTATCAGGTCCTGAGCTTTTCCCTGGAGATTTTCAGGTGCTGAACTTTTCCCTGATTATTTTCAGGTGCTGAACATTTCCCTGAATGATTTCAGGTCCTGAACTTTTCCCTGAATATTTTTAGGTCCTGAACGTTACCCTGGAGATTTTCAGGTCCTGAACTTTTTCCTGGAGATTTTCAGGTCCTGAACTTTTCCCTGAAGATTTTTAGATCCTGAGCTTTTCCCTGGAGATTTCCAGGTCCTGAATTTTTCCCTGGAGATTTTCAGATCCTGAGCGTTTCCCTGGAGATTTTCAGATCCTGAGCTTTTCCCTGGAGATTTTTCGGTCCTGAGCTTTTCCCTGGAGATTATCAGATCCTGAGCTTTTCCCTGGAGATTTTCAGGTCCTGAACTTTTCCCTGGAGATTTTCCGGTCCTGAGCTTTTCCCTGGGGATTTTCAGGTGCTGAACTTTTCCCTGGAGATTTTCAGGTCCTGAGCTTCTCCACGGGGATTTTCCCGTGCTGAACTTTTCCCTGAAGATTTGCAGTCCTGAGCTTCGTGCTGAGCTTTGCAACGTTCTCCAAATAAAAGCCCTTTTTTCGTCACGCTTCTCGCCGTAAATTCCAGCACGAAAATATTCGATGATCTCGTAACGAAGCAATTAACTCTCGAGTTATGCCCGATGACTTTATTAATAATCGTATCCCATAAGAGAACAGGATCGCAATCGTTCGTGCAAGATTACGAGGTGATCGTGTCGGTCAAAGAAAATACAGGAAAAACAATGAAGAGACGGGTCTCGGTGGGTGCCAATTAGGGTCGTACATTTGACGATTCATTTCGTTAATTAAGCAGCGAACAATGCCTGTTGACATTCTTGTCATTCTCAAGACACTCGTCCTACTGATCCTCATACGTTCGACCTTGAAAAAATGAATCGACGTCTGTTTGCGCACGACTATTTTTAGTCGAGCTGTCCATATACAGGGTGGCACGAAAAACCACGTCTGAAAAAACGTCCGCGTGCTCTGCGATCATATATCTTTCGAAATGTCGCATACCAACAAAAAATAAAAAATTCTTTTTGCTTGAAAAAGTTAGAAAAATCGCGTTTGAAAAAAGAGGGTGGAATAAAATATAAAAAATGGGAAAAAATAGTTGATGTATATATTCGAGTAATTTTTTGCACTTTTTATTTTACTTTTCAAGCTGAAAAGAATTTGATTACTTTTACGCTTTTTTTCGAACTATTTTTTTAACTTATGGAGCCCAAAGATATTTTTTCAATTTTGCGCTTTTTTCGAACGATTCTTTTTTTAAATTTTAGAGTTTAAATTAATTTTTTATTTTCCGAAACAAAAGCAATTTTCTTTTTTTTATTTTCTCATTCCGTGTAATTTCTCCACGATCTTCTTCGTTACTCATCAAATTCTAACGAACCCAAACAGACCCAAAAACCAAAAAATTGAAAAATTTCACGAAAAAAAAATGGCAAAATTTAAAAAAAATTCGCCACGGCACAAAGTAACTCTGTGAAGAAATACACGAAGGAGATGCTCCCCTCGTGCGTCTCTTACCAGAGCGGCACGAAGATGAATACCTTTTTGTTCGGTCCTTCTTTTTATTCATTTTTATTCCGCGTCCTCCCATCCGATCCCGTCACCGTTCTCGGTCCCCGCGTCGTGTAACGCAAGAACACAATGCTCGAGAGATCCGGCGCACCGCTCGTGTAACGCGATATCTCGGTACAGTACTTTGGTTACGAGCGCACAAACTGGCACAGTACGGTGGTAATGCAGCGTGAGTTTTTCGTCCCCTCGGGGGGGGGGGGGCGAGTCCTCCTTCTTTATCCCGGGGCGAAAGTCGAGGCGCCAAAACGAATACGAATACGAGGAGAAAAAGAAAGAAGAACGAATAAAAAATGTTCGAATGCGAAAGTGAATGATTTTCGGTAAATATATAAAAAAAGGAACATTTTAAGAATCTTTGTAGTAGTTTTGTTGGTGGTTGATTGAAGACTAATTGAAAATTGATAATTGAAGATCAATTGAAATCTAATTGAAAAATTGATAATTGAAAATCAATTGAAAATTGATAATTGAAAATCAATTGAAAATTGATAATTGAAAATCAATTGAAAATTGATAATTGAAAATCAATTGAGAATTGATAATTGAAAATTAATTGAAAATTAATTAATAATCAATTGAAAATTAATTGAAAATTAATTAATAATCAATTGAAAATTAATTGGAAATCAATTGAAAATTGATAATTGAAAATCAATTGAAAATTAAAAATCAATTGAAAATTGAAAATCAATTGAAAATTGAAAATCAATTGAAAATAGAAAATCAATTGAAAATTGATAACAGAAAATCAATTGAAAATTGATAATTGAAAATCAATTGAAAATTGATAATTGAAAATCAATTGAAAATTGATAATTGAAAGTCAATCGAAAATTGATAATTGAAAATCAATTGAAAATTGATAATTGAAAATCAATTGAAAATTGATAATTGAAAGTCAATTGAAAATTGATCAATGAAAATCAATACAAATTTAATTGAAATCTGATCATTGCAAATGAATTTAAAATTGATAATTGAAATTCAATTGAAAATTAATTGAAATCGATAATTGAAAGACGAATTCTATATTGATAATTGATAATCGAAAAAAAAATGATTAAACATTGACAATTGAAAACCGATCGAAAGTTCAAAATTGAAAATCAATTGAAACTCAATTGAAAGTAAACAATGGAACAAAACGCGTTTTCGGTGGGCTTCAACGATGGAAACTCGAAGATGACGTTTTATGGAAATGTCGTTGACACGAGCGTGGATTTACTCGGGTCATCATTACACGTGTCGATGTGGAGAGTCGAGGCGTATCCACGTACGAACAATGGTCATCGGCCGTGCATTAAGACAGTCTCGTTACTCCACCCACGCGACTATTGGAGGCACATGAGTCATGGTCTGCTCGCCTCGTACGGCTCTTCCGAACGATCCGCCATAACTGCTCGACTCTACAATCTCGTTCTTCGTTCCGATCCAACAGTGGAAACATCCTCTCTCTCTCTCTCTCTCTCTCTCTCTCTCTCTTCGTCTTATCTCCATCGGAAATCAACATAATAAATAATTTATGAATCTCGATGTTCGATTAATCCTTCGAGAACTTGCCGGGCAATATGGCTATCATCGCGGTTCCCAACATCAGAGCAAAGTTTTCATAAAAAAAAGAATCTTTGAAAACTTGTAAAACCACGATTTTTTTCGCAGCATTGCACACAGCAAAAAAAATCGTGTTTTCAGAGGTTTTTTTGGCGATTTTTTCATGGAAATTTTGGGTTTTGGGGGAAATAAATGGTTGATTCGTGCTCGGGGGATCAAATTGTATCGAAATGGACCTATAAAAAAATATTAAAAATCCAATATTTTTTGGGATTTTTGGGCAAAATAAGTTTTTTCACTTAATCATCTATAACGTTTTTCCTTTAGGATTTGGCACTCCACTTTGTGCTCAATCTCTTCGTTATGATTTTCTCTTCAAAATGCTTTTTTTATCATTGAAATCCGGTGATTTTTCGATTTTTGGCAGAATTTCAAAGTTGGACCATCGATTTTTGCCAATTTTTCCATACATACCCCTTTGCCTCTATTTTTACCATTTTTCAACTGGACTTTCCGGGAAAACTATACGAGGTATCGATACGAATCCAACGCCATTGTTTAAGTCAGGCAAAAACCTTTTCCGAACCCACCAAATAAATCTCCATAGCATACGAGAAGCTCACACTACGACCTTTTGAAATCTCGTGATTTTTGAGATTCCACGGAAAAGTATCCCAGAAGGTCGAAATTTTTTTTTCGTTTTTCAAGTTTTAAAAGAGTCTATACAATAGGAAATTTTCCTCTGATTACGAATATGCCCGAATTTTTACCGAAAATACAAAATTAGAGTGGGAAAAGGCAAAAAACTTTTCTTAAATATTTTTTCAACATTTTTCCCAGTGGAGAGTTTAAAGCGAATTAAATGGTGAATTTATATTCAAGGTAAAAATTCAGCAGTGATCAATCAATATTTCGTTGAATGAAAAAAATTAACATTTTATTTAACAAAACCATATTAAAAATTACGAAAAAAAAGAAGACAGGAAATAAACTAAAAAAGCTAATATATCTAACGTTCATTTAAACAGAGATATAAAATGGACTAAAAATATTTATATTTATAAAAAAAAGATGAAATTAAAAAAATATATATACATATATATATATTAAAGTTCAATGTCATTCGAAGCTTCCTCGAGTTCCCGTTTCTCGTTCTTCGACTGATAACTGTACACGGCTATTAGCGATCATAGACGAGGACGAGGGAGAAAACAAGAGCGCAGAAAATAACGCGTGCTCCTTAAGGGGGCACAGTTAGAGCGCGTGTCGCCCGTCAGTTTCCGGTTACTCGCGATCTATCGTCTTTCGTTATACCGTAAGACTCTCGTGACGAAAAGTTGAAAAGAGAATTCACGCTAAAATCAAGAAGCGTTCTTTCGTGGCGACCTAATGAGAGAAAAACCGATGTAAAAAAAAAAAAAAAACATTCTCGTTCGAAGATAAAGCGATTATTAACATAAAAATATCATAAAAATGCGACAACTGCTGAATATTCAGCAGCTGCGAATAAAATCACGAATGAATGAACGCCCACGCACCGACGTTGCATTTTTTCTTTCATACAGGGTGTCCGACTCGAGTCGTCAAAACGAAATATCTCGAAAAGTACGAGTTTTAGGAAAAAACTATTCAAACAAAAGTTTTAACGTTTTGAGGATTGCAGGTGATGGTTATCGGGTTTTTTCGATTAGACTTTATTTTCAAGGTTATTTCAAGGTCAAACTTAATTTTTCGTCGGTAAAGTGCATTTTTTATTTTGTAATCAATTTCAGCGTAACGAGATGCGTAACGTTCGTAGGAAACGTTTTTCTCTTCGACTCCAACTTTTTGAGGTATTTTGAAAATTCACTTCACGATCGAAATATCTTTTTTTTTTTTTTTTTGAGTGTTATCCGTCGCCTTTGGGAGAGGAGAACGATAGGAAAAACGAGAGAAATTCGTTCATTTCCGGCTTTTCACAAGTTTCCATCAGCTGTGCGCTTGCTGTCGCTTTCAAGCTTTTTCAACATCACGCCTTATCTGCCTGCGTGGACGCGAAAGAAAAACAAGAAAAAACGCTTAATCGTGGCAAACGAATAAAATGAAGAAAAAAAAAACAAGAAAAAAAACAACAAAAAAAATGTGTTTCGCCAACAGCGCCCTTATTAAGGAAAGGAACGACTCTGCCAGCGAGAAGTGGATCATTGTCGTCCTCCTGTCAGCGCGAGCAAAGGCGCACCATGGATCATCAAGAGTTGTCGCGTTTGCGCGAAAACGCCGTTTATTTCGTTCGAGTACAGCCGAGTAAGTTTTACGATTTCCACGTGACTTTCCCCTAGTCGGAAAGTCTAATATCCGGTCTAACCCGAACAAACCCAAACAAGTCTAATCCAAACAAACCAAAACGAGTCTAACCCAAACAAATCCAAACTTCTTCTAACCCCTTAAATTCCGTAAAATTTTCGATTCGAACCCAAACATCTCGTCTTCGTTGAAAAATTAACCAACAAAACAAACCCAAACAATTCTAACCAAAACAAATCCAAACTTCTTCTAACCCCTTAAAATCCGTAAAATTTTCGATTCAAACCCAAACATCTCGTCTTCGTTGAAAAATTACCCAACCAGTCAAACCCAAACGAGTCTAACCCAAACAAACCCAAACTTCTTCTAACCCCTTAAATTCCGTAAAATTTTCGATTCAAACCCAAACATCTCGTCTTCGTTGAAAAATTACCCAACCAATCAAACCCAAACAATTCTAACCAAAACAAATCCAAACTTCTTCTAACCCCTTAAAATCCGTAAAATTTTCGATTCAAACCCAAACATCTCGTCGCCATTAAAAGATTATCCAACCAATCAAACCCAAACAAGTATAACCCAAACTTCTTCCAAACCCTCAAAATCCATAAAATCTTCGATTCAAACCCAAACATCTCGTCTTCATTGAAAAACCACCCCACCAAACAAACCTAAACAAACCCAAACAAACCCAAACAAACTCTCAAAAATCACTCGAAATTTCCCAAAAATCCTTCGAGCCGAATCGTCCCGTTTCCAGCCAACATAAAATTCCAAAAATGTCCCCCTCCCTCTTTAAAAAAAAATGCTCGATCGATCTA
>JAPYZJ010002713.1:0-25727 GCA_030522765.1 Ophioninae sp. B BG-2022a | reverse complement strand
AATTATGAAAAAAATACGCTATTATAAACAACGATTTGATACTTTTCTGAGAGACCAAGAGTTAGCGATTATTTAAAAACAAATTTTGCATCCAAATTTAACATAATCTGAAAATTGAAAATCCAATTTTCGACCCCCAGTTGAGGGGACATTTTTTGTTGCAAACGACCTCTACTATAACCCCTTTGAAGGAATAGGTCGAATTTCCGGTCACCCTGTATAGTTTCAGGAAGTGAAGATTTCGAATAGTGCAAAGTTCGAAGTTCCGGAAATGGTTGGAACGACGAATGAAATTTATGATGAAAAAAAAAAAAACATTGATTTTTAGAGGCGTCATTTTGATCAACGGTTCAACCTAGTTTTGGATACATACACCTATTGGGTGTTTATTTGTTATTTCCGGTTGAAAAAGTGGTCCAACAGTACGAATGTGAACTTTGTTTGAATGTGCTAGGAGTTTATGAAATTTCGGTGTGTCAATTTTCATTGCGGTCCATTGGTACGAACATGTAGATGGCTGGATATTGGTTTAGGATTCGTTGAACACTCTGACAATATTTTCAACATTTTCAACTGTTTACAAAAAAAGAGTAGATTTATTGATCGATCCGGCATTGCTCGTGGCCTTGTACGAGCTCGAACGTGGCACGATAAGTCCGGTGTAACAGCTGTTACGTGTTAAATCTACTGATGGGAATATCTACACAAATGGTAGACCGGGTGAATCGGCAATCGTTGTTTTTCTATGGAATACAATTTGTATGGACGAAACGGCTGTGAGGGATAGAGTTGCCACTTCCAAGTTGCCTCTTCATTGACGAAGTGCCAATAAAATTGAATTTATCACTGGCAATCTTGTTCTTGGAGAAAAACGTAGGAATTCGTGTGCACACTGTCGAAGTCCTTGGTCTCTGTAGAGATTTTATGACCGAAAAAAGCAAGGGCTGTTTGCTAGACTCGTCTACGTTGTACAACCCCTAAAAACTCTTTTATTTTCTTTTATCAGTCGATGCTTATTTTTCTAAAGGAGGTTTGTTGAATAAGTTTTCGAAAATCTGCCACAATCTCCAATGTCCATCAATGTGGTAATGGATTTCGTAATCTGGCAAATTCCTGAACGATTGACAGTTTCCTATCCCACTTTGTGCATCACTTGCTAGTGCATACTCCGTTCGTCAAAAAAGAGTAACCTGTCGAAAAGTCTTTATCGAATGATCAGCTTGATACCTTTAAACTTCCAGAACGATTGAGGGAGCGTGTCTGGACAATTGACCGCAGGGTTCACCGTTCCTTTTTCGTGTTTCAACAGGAAGACGTATAGGCGTGTCCGGGATGTAGCAACAATCCTTATCTATACACATTCATGGAGAACAAGACGAGAGTTACCCCTTTTGCGGCTACCATCATCCCCAAACACGCACGCCTGGCCGGATGTGGTTCCATCCGTACCATCTTTCTTCCTCTCTCGTTCAACATCCTCCTTCTTGCCTCGTTGCTTCTATACACTTCCAAGAAACGGAATTATTGATTTCCCAGTTGGCTGGTGGTACCAGCGCATAGCGAGGGTATGAGAGTGGGTTGAAAGCAATGTACAGAAAGAGAGAGAGAGAGAGAGAGAGAGAGGGTTAGAAGCTAACTTCTGCAGGGTTGGATTTTCTGTTACTGTACTATTCCTACTGTCCCGTTTCTCCTTCGTTTTCGCACTCTCTCCTTCACTATCCTCGGAAGATCTCCACGTCAGTTCTCCAGCCTGGTATACATGCTAGATCTCTCCTGAGTTTTGCTGGCTGCAACCGCTTGGAAGGTCGTATTTTCGACGTCGTACCAGCATGTAGCTTGGGCCTCACGTTGGATTATAGAAATTGGATCCGCCGCGATCATCGCCTTTTCGATTCTATCACTTTCTCTCTCTGATTCTCCAGTAGGAAACTGTCTTCGCGTCAGGATTTCTGACACGGAAATTCTCCGGATTTTCCACGATCGATTAGCTATCAGGAAGATCTCCGGATGATACGCCGAGGTGTACGGGTTAGATCGGTAACTATGGTAATGGTGGAGATAACCAGTGGTTAAAGAGGCCAGACAGCCCCAGATCGTTCAGAGTTCGACTTTGCACTCCGAACCTTCATCTGGAATTTAGGAAAGCCTTCATCAACTGGATGCAGCAGGAATTTCATTGCGAACACCTACTGGTGAAATTGAATCGCGTCAGCGGATGAAGAAACCACTTCCAAGCAGCATATCTCGTATAACTTTCGTATTAAGGGGTTTTTCTTCTTCATCCCTTATATTCTCCAAGTCTTTCATTCCGGCAGCCAACTTCCTTCGGTTTTCTGTTATCTTCGATGGATACGACGGAGGACGTAACTCTCCGGGTTTCGGGCTGATCGCGACTACCCATAGTGCCCTTTTCTAATGGTAACCTTGGTGACGGGGATACAGGATTCTAACGGTGACGCCATGGAGTTTCCGGGCAAATTTCTATTATCCAGAGGAGAGGCAATCGACGCCGGAAGACGCATCGGGGACGCCGATATTACCACCAGTTATTTCGGAGCTGCCTCGTTGACGGGCCGAACCGATTTTTCTCTCACGACAGTTGGATCGAGAGTAGTGAGCTTGCCATTTACGAAATCGACTCGATATCCACTGATACGCCAATACGGAGACTGGCTCGGGGAACGAAAATCAATTTTCGATCACGAAACGTCTTGACGTCTGATTGAATCGCTGACTCCTCGATGGAAAAATCGATTGCTCCCTGGAATTACGTTGAGAATCTCAAGTGCCCACGAACTATCGGGACGTTTGAGCTTCAAACTTTTTTTTTTTTCATCGTCCCTTGCTTCGATGCATCGAAGAATTGCGTGGAGACAACTCGGATTCAATGACGACTGTGCAACTTCACAAAGCTCCTCTTCGAATCTTTCCCAAAGGATCCACAGTTTTTTTTTTTTTGTCTTTTTTTGCCATTTTGACTGGAGCACCTATGGATGATACTTCTGTCGCGAAAATTGGAAACGTTTGCTCTCCATAAATTGAATCAGTCAGCGTTTTGATCGACTATACCCAAAATTGGGAATACGCGATAAAACTTTCGCGGCATTCGAAATTCGCTGAACCGCCAACTCTGATTCTCCGAAAGTTGGCTAAACTACTGGAGTGAGCTTTGGAGCGAAACCTGATCGTTCGTTGAAAGATGCACCAAAGTGCTCCTAGTTTCTCCAATTGCCATTGTCTCTACATTTCATACCTTGAATTTGTTCTACTTTGTCCATTTGACACCAAACCATTATCTGTACTTCTAATTGTCCTAGCTTGTCCCAATTAATCGATCCTCTATCAATTCTCAAAAATAGTCGTTTTCACGTTCCCACGTTATTACGTTTCAACCCAAACAAACCCAAACAAACCCCCAGCATTAATAAAATTCAAAAACAAATAAAGTAGCATTCGTCTTTTATTTTTTCAACCTACGGCTACAAACTTTTCACAGGTGAAAGTCGAACCGTACATTCGCAATCAAACCATGCCAATTTCCATGAACCAATATTGAACCACTGTACCTAGTGCCCCAAATTTCCCCAAAAAAACTTCCTGCACATTTCAACCTTTAAAAAAAGAATAAAAATAGCAAACCCCTCGCCTGGGCCCGGAAAAAAAACAAAAAAAAAACGATCGCCAAAAAATAGTCGTTCCATAATAGCCTAGTCGCGAGGAGTGTCCATCACCCCCAACATCGTTAACACTTCCGGACTCACTTTATTTTTTCATTCTTTAATGATTATTTTTTCTTTTTGTTTTTTTTTTATTAACGCCTACAAAACGAAGAAAATCAAACGTTTGAAATTGACGCATACGTAGGGGACAGGCATTTATTCGTTGCGAGAGAGGAGATGTCCATAGTAGCTCGAAAAATCGTCCATTTCGCGGTTGCTCTATTTTGGCCATTTTTTGTTTTCCCCCGTCTTTTTTTTCATTCGTTCGCCATCCCTCGTCGTTTTTGTTTTCTATTTTCTCTATTTTTTTTGTTTTTTTTTTTTTTCATTTCGCGTTATATACACGCGGGTCGAGTTCTCTCGTTTCGCGACAATTTTTACATTTTCACCGAAATTGGATTGGTCGAAACTAACGAACGACCGTCCGCATAATTGATTGGGACACGGGTAACCGGGGCAGAAAGAGGGTTTTTCGGGTGCATCAGAAACTCTCGCTATACGCGGGGTAGTAAACCGTTGGGTGAAAGGGGCTGCTGGAGTGAAGACCGAGAGGGGAGAATTGCACGTTGCACCCCTCCTCACCCCTCCCCTCTCCGCCCCTCTGCCCCCACCGTCCATTCTCGTGCAAAACGCTTTGGATGTGTACTCGCCCTCCCATTCAGGCAAAGATTGGCGCGAGGGTGGAAAAAAAAATGGCAATGCAAGCAAAGATAGAACGACCGCCGATGGGAGAGAAAGAGAGAAAAGAGAGTGTTTGCGCGTGGCTGAAACCGGTCGATGAAACTGCCAAATTACATTGCGGTTATACAAATATAGGAGAAAGCAAGATATTCGGGTCAAAGCGGAACTGGAAACGCCGAGCCTGGAACTGTGTATACGTATAGGCGAATGACAATTATTTCATGCGTCTCTCTCTCTCTCTCTCTCTCTCTCTCTATCTCTCTCTTTCTCTTCCTTTTTTTACTATCTTTTACTATTTTTACTTACTACTTACTATTTTTTACTATCACCGCTACTATGTATATTATTTTTATTTTATTATTATTATTACGATCATTTTTATTATTAGGTCTCGTTATTATGATTATTATTATTTTCCTTGTTTATATTAGTTTAAGTTATGTTTAAGTTTTTATGTTATTTTTTTTTGTTACCTCTTTTTTTGCCCAAAAGTCCGTGACTAGGGCATAATAAATTATATCATCATCATCATCTCTATCTCTCTTTCTCTCTCTGGAGTGAGAGAGATAGATAGATGTCATGTTTGGATTTGAATCATGTATTGGATCATATACAATGCCCTATTATGTCCACTGCTTATTATTATTATCATTATGATTATTATTATTATCATTATCATTATTATAATTGTTATTTTTTACTATCACCGCCACTATGTACTATGTACTTACGTTATTTTTATTATTTTTATTTTATTATTATTATTACTATTATTATTATTATTATTGTTTTCGTTATTATAACTATTATTATTTTTCTTGGTTATATTACTTAAGTTATGTTTAAGTTTTTATGTTATTTTTTGTTACCTCTTTTTTTGCCAAAAGTCCGTGACTAGGGCATAATAAATTATATCATCATCATCATCTCTATCTCTCTCTCTCTCTCTCTCTCTCTCTCTCTCTCTCCTCCTCCTCCTCCTCTTTTTCTCCCTTGCTCACTCTTCACATTAGACTGCGGACCCGCTGGCGCAATTCGGGTTCAATAAACTTTCGTTCAGTTATATCGCGTCGAAATAGACCCGCATAATGAGATTTTCGGGGTTGGAACGCATTCCGACACGCAAAATAATGTGTCGAAAGCTTGTCTCCCGCTTTTTTTTTTTTTTGGCCAATTATTTTCCCTTTTTACCGCACTCTTCTACCCGGATAAATATTACTCGTGTGCGCAACGATACTCACCGTGTATTCCAATTAAAGTTATTCCTCGCACTCCATTGCGCCTGCTAAATTAAGGCGGAACAAAAAAGCCAAATGTTTGTTCGAAATTTTAGTTTTGGTTCCGTATGTATGCTGCTGGTTAATTCTGTTTTTTTTTTTTGTAATGGGTATACACATTTTTGTGTTATTTTTTTTCTTGGAGGTATCGTCGTTTTTTTTTTGTTTGGGTTTGTTTGGGTTTAAAAATGGCGTTTGTCTTTTGGTTCCAAAACTTGCAACCCTGGTCCTTGCTTGAATACGTGGAAAATATATTGCTTTTCGAATTTATTGCAAATTTCTTTTTTTAATATACAGAAAACCTTTTTTTGTTTGTTTTTATTTTTGAGAAATTGTATTTTTGTCAATTTTGAAAATGTTCTCTGATAATACGAATATAGAGCTTTCCTGAAAAAGTTTTTTCCTTTTATTTTACATAGAAAACTCACACTTATTTTGAGTTTGTTTTGGGTTTGTTTGGGTTCGTAAAAAATATATTGCCTTTTAAATTCATTGAAAAGTAATTTTTTTCAAATATACATAAAACCTTTTTTTGTTTTTTTTTTATGTTTAGAAATCGTATTTTTCTCAATTTTGAAAAGGTTCTCTGATACTACCAATGTAGAGCTTTCCCGAAAAAGTTTTTTCCTTTTAAATCACATAGAAAACTCACTCTTATTTTGAGTTATAGAAAAACTGAATTTTTTTGGTAGAAATCGTGTTTCGAATAATAAACTGGGAATTTAACGGATACGATATGACCTTGAAATTCACTTTGGCCATTCCATAAACCAAACGCCCAACAGCAACGCGCGGATAATAAAAAAAAAAAAGGTGGATAAAAATGGAAAAGTCTAAGTGGATTGAAAAAATACAATCACCGTAGAATTTCAAGCAAGAACATTTTTTCTCCCTTCTTTCAGAGGCAAAATAAATATTTCTTCGTTCGATGGTCCATCCCCCACGTTCTTCGTTTTTTCTTTATTATTCCCATCTTCGGACAGTCCAGGGATCTCAAAGAACCCCTCACATAGTTTTCGTCAGATTTATAGGGTGTGTAAGCCCTCAACCACCTCACCCTTCGCGTCCCTTTACGTGTTTATCCGGAGGTCCGAAAGGGAGAATGAAAGGTCCGATATGGTCCCTGATTCCGTGTTCCACACGTTATACGAGAAAATCCCTAGGGTTGTGGGGGTTACACTTTCGAGGGTCCAAGAAAAAAAAAACATGTAATAAACGTTGCCTCGTGTATTCCGATGATTTCCACCTCAGCTTCAATACCCTCTCTTCTATTTTTCTCTGCAACCTCATTTCTCACTGCCCGCCACCCTGTAGAAATATTCGGGGTAAACACGCGCAGGGGGTAAATGTGCGCATATTTTTAAATGATTTTTTTGTTACTATAATTTTTGTTTTCTGTTACTATTTTTTTATTACTAAAAAATTATGTGCGCATCTATTTTTGAATGATTTCTTTGTTGCTGTAACTTTTGATTTTTGTTACTATTTTTCGGTTATGAAAAAAATTAAAACAAACAACGTCAAAATACATTTTTCTGCATTGATAAACATTGTGACGCCTAAACTCGAATTGTAATTGAAGCGAGTTAATTTTATTCGTAAAATGAGGTTTTTTTAACCAAATACTTTTTAAAATTCAATAATTTCCATTTCTCACTGCCCGCCAGCCTGTAGAATTATTCGGGGTAAACGTGCGCACGGGGTAAGTGTGCGCATATTTTTTTATTATTTTTTTGTTGCTATAACTTTTAATTTTTGTTACTATTTTTCGGTTATTAAAAAAATTAAAACAAACAACGTCAAAATATATTTTTCTGCTTTGATAAACCTTGCGACGCCTAAACTCGAATTGTAATTGAAGCGAGTTAATTTTATTCGTAAAATGAGGTTTTTTTAACCAAATACTTTTTAAAATTCAATAATTTCCATTTTTCACTGCCCGCCAGCCTGTGGAATTATTCGGGGTAAACGTGCGCATATTTTTTAATTATTTTTTTGTTGCTATAACTTTTAATATTTGTTACTATTTTTTGATTATTAAAAAAATTAAAACAAACAACGTCAAAATACATTTTTCTGCTTTGATAAACCTTGCGACGCCTAAACTCGAATTGTAATTGAAGCGAGTTAATTTTATTCGTAAAATGAGTTTTTTTCAACTGAATACTTTTCAAAAATGAATGACCCAATAACTACTTTTTTCAAAAATTGAAAGGAAATTCTTTGAGGTTCCGATTCAAAGGCACTCGGATGAAGTTCCGGTTTGCCAGATATCGATTGGACACCCACGCGAGCAAAGACAACTTTACTACAATTACCTTTTCGCTCCCTTCGATCCCCAACGATTCCCCGGGGAGGTGAGGGGCGCAGTTTTTTCTTCGGGTTTATCGGAGTCCAACGAAGGCTGTTCAGGACGAGACGGCGGGGCTCTCCTTTATCGCTACGCTCCGTAATAATTTCGCGGATGGTTTAATCTTGATCGAGCGAGGAGAGTCGGGCGACTTTGGGAAAATAAGCCTTCCTTTCAGATGTGTATAGAGATATTTGTGATTTTTCTTTTTTTTTTTTGGCTCCTTCATTTCCGTCGCAATTTCCAATGGGCGAGCAGTTCTTTCCGGGCAATATAACCGAGCTGTGCGTGTACAGGCTGACTCACAATACACAATGAGAGCATATCTCAAGTTTATTTTCCGATATTTTTATTTGTTGATAAATAACAACGTTCCAATTATAGAAAAGAAGACCAAACTTTGTATTTTTTTCAACAATATGCCAATATCGCCATATCGCTGAAAATGAATGATAAACAAATAACATTTTCCAAGAGAATCAAGTCTGAAATCAAAACAACCCGGTTTGATTTCAAAATTAATTTTTTTTTAGTATAAATTACAAAGAAATAAAATTTTCCAAAAAAATTAAGTCTAAAATCAAAACAATCAGATTTGATTTAAAAATAAATTTTTTTTTAGTATAAATCACAAAGAAATAAAATTTTCCAAAAGAATTAAGTCTGAAATCGAAACAACCCGGTTTGATTTTAAAAATATTTTTTTGTTGAGTAAAAATTACAAACAAATAAAATGTTCCAAAAATATTATTTGTATGTAATTTATTTTCAGCCATATCAGTTTCATGGTATATTTTTTTTAGACAGATTATTTCGAATTTATTTGAGCACAGAAATATTTTTCCAATGGTTTATTTTTTTAGAAAATGGCAGCCTGGTTTCCAATCTTCGAAATGATCAAAACGTTTGTTCAAAAAAACATAACTTTAGTTGAGGTCGAATTTTTCGTAAAATATAAGATCTTAAAAAAAAACAACTAAAAAAAACAGGCAAAAAAAACTATAAAAAAGATTTGATTAATTGGCCCCTACAATGGCTTTACCATATGCCTGTCCATCATTGACCATTCAAGTTTGCCATTTTATATAATTATTCACCCTGTAGGCTCGCTGATGAAATTCTAACAGGAATCACCCTGTATATTGAAATATTCGTTTTACGTGCGTTTACACACGAGGATTCGAATTTTTGCGCGAGGGAATCACTTTTCGAAAATGGCTGTGTTTGCTTTTTGCTCCCCAACGTATATGCTTATTTGTGCTGTGTGCATTAGGTGGAAGACATAAATCCTGTTTTGGGTCGTTTATAAATATGAGGGAAGTGAGCTTTTCTCAGATTATAAAAAATTCGCTTTCTCTCTCCGTCTCTCTCTCAGTCTTTCTCTTCTCCCCATTTTACTGATACGTCGGTGGAAAGAGGGTGAGAAAGCCTCGATGCGCCAGGACAAAAGAGGGTGTCCCGAGATCCCCGAAGGTCTCGTTTCCCCGCTGCGCGAGATGGAAAACGATTTTTCAAAGTCGAATCAGGAAACAAGGGATACACGCGGAAAGGAAGGGAACTATCCCTCGGCCGTGACGACAACGCGGCTCCCATCTCCCCCACGTCTAATCTTCCATCTTTTCCGCAATTATTCTTACGGCTCTCGCTCCGTCTCTGGAGAAACAAAAATGGGAAAGAAAGACATAGGGGAGATTCTAGGCAATTCCGAAATTTTTTGTAGCTTTCCGATCCGAAAAAATTGAACCAATTGGCAAACAATTGGCAGTTTTTTAACTGTTTTTTGTACACTTTTTTTGAAACAACGGTTTTTTAAAACATAAAGGTTTTCTGATTAAAAAAAAATTTTTTTTACACCTTTATTGTAAATACAAAGCTTTTTTAACCTTTTTTTTAAATACAAAGGTTTTTTAACCTTTTTTTTTAATACAAAGGTTTTTTAACCTTTTTTTTTAAATTGTTTTTTTTACACCTTTCTTTTGAATACAAAGGTTTTTTGAAACGTAAAGGTTTTTTGAACCTTTTTTTTAAATTGTTTTTTTACACCTTTCTTTTAAATGCACAGGTTTTTTGAAACATTAAGGTTTTTTAAGCCTTTTTTAAAATTGTTCTTTTTTGCATCTTTCTTTTAAATACAAAGGTTTTTTAAACCTTTTTTTTTATTATTTTTTTACGCTGTTTTTGCAATTTTTGAGTTTTCGAATTGCGGATAGGCTCGACACGAAAGTCGAAATGCTTGGACGTTATCGGAATGAGATAAATGTATGGGGAAATACTGCAAATTCTCCATCATAAAAAACCGGAAGTTTCCAAAATCAGGCAAAACTGGAATTTTTTCACCTGACAAAATTTAAGTTTTTACCACATGACAATACTGAAATTTCTTCAATAATAAAAATAACTTTAAATTCTCTACCATGAAAAAAAACCTGAAACTCTTTACCGTAAAATAAACCTAAAATTCTCAGAATAAAAAAACCCTAAAATTCCCCAATATGGAAAATCTGGAAATTCTCGAAATATAACGAAACTAAAATTCGTTTAATCTGGAAGAATTAAAGATGATTACACGTGGCAATAGTGAAATTCTTCCAATATGGCAAAACTCGAATTTCGGGAATACGACCCAACTGGAAATTCACGATGATCCGAAAACTGGAAAGCCTCGATTACAACGAAAGTGGAAAAGCTCTCACGCGTACGATCGCCCCAATTTGTGCTCGCCCACTAGCCCTCGCCTCGCCTCGAACCCGAACGAGACAATAAGATGTGACTAATCGAAGAGAGCTCGTAACGAAACTCGTTCGCGCTTTTCTACTCTCGTGTCTTTCCAGCGTTGGTTTATCGTTAATGGGCTCGTAAAAGCTTACGATGGCTGCTCGATATGCCAGGAATATAAAGCTGTGGAACATCAGACCCGAATACACGTACACCTAATAAAACTGTAACGACTGCTTCGTCCATAACTTTTTTGCCTCCACAAACTTCTCGAGATCCCAAAACTTTTTACAAAAATTCAAAAAAAGGCTAAATTTTCATAATTTTTTCCTGATCCGAGTATTAGCGTAACGAACTCGAGATTTTTCACGAAATTCACCCATACTCTAGAAAAATACGATCTTTTTTTTCCACGAAAAATATCGATAAACAAAGAAACGAAAATTATTTACACAAAGCATCGACGTTTCTGCATGGCCAAACAGAGTGGATGATATTTTTGAATAAAATCATTCAAAATTAAAATCAAATAATCTATCAAGAATCATAATTACTATTTTTAAAAGGTAATTTTATTTACAATGACAATTGTTGATAAATATTCAATTTCCAGCAAATTTCTGTACGAGGACCTCCCTTGGGATTTAATTTCCTATACTTTTGTAAATAATTTGCCAATATTCAAACTACAATCCATAACCTGCAAATAACCAATAACTCCATAAAAATAACAAACGATAAATGATCACCAAAAAATTGACAATAAATCAGCTGATCATGTAAAACATTTTTAATAATCGATATACCCCAAAACAACGAAAATACCAAAACACAATTTGACAGATTTTCATAGGTAAGAATTCCACTACGACGTTAATTCGATTCCTGGACGTTTTACGTAACATTTTTCATCGTCCCTCCGTAAATAAATAAAAACGTGAAGCAGAGGGTAAATAATAGGGATTGATAGGTTTTCAACAGACG
This sequence comes from Ophioninae sp. B BG-2022a, assembly GCA_030522765.1. Classification (NCBI taxonomy): domain Eukaryota; kingdom Metazoa; phylum Arthropoda; class Insecta; order Hymenoptera; family Ichneumonidae; species Ophioninae sp. B BG-2022a. The sequence continues at coordinate 14,001 of JAPYZJ010002713.1, read as the reverse complement.
TACAGTCGAGGCCACAGCTACCATGCATAAATACATACATATATGACCAAAAAAAAAAAAGACAACAAAAAACACATCGGGGGTTGATTCACCCTCGGTATTTTTCCCTTAGCCAATATCCATCGTGGTTTTCACGCGAGAACCCCTCGCAGTGATTTCCATATATATATATATACGAAGCTCGCGTTTCAAGAATTCCCAAGTTTTCTATACCCCAGCGATTTTGCAAAAGCCTCGCCACATCAGTTCCTGCGAAAAGCAATCACCGAGTTTGCAATTCTAGAAACGAGCCAAGTGCACCCTGTCTTTCATTGTTTCTCTCTCTCTCTCTCTCTCTCTCTCTCTCTCTCTCTCTCTCTCTCTCTCTTTGTCTCGAACACTCGCTCGTAAATTTACGTCGGCAAATTGCTGCAAGAAACCACCCCAGTTTCGAGTATGGTCTAGGGGGTCGAAGGGAGGGGGATGAGGGCGTTTATGTGTACCCCAGAATAAGCCTTACGGAAGTGGATATCCGAAGGCGAATACCATTGTTTTGTATACGTGTGTTGATAAATGTATGAGCGATGTTAGGTATACGTATATACGGTCCTGACATCGAGCTATGACGAACCTCGTCGTCTGACCCTTCGCCAAGCTCTTCATCCGCTTCTCTCTGAAGTACTTGCCCTCGAGCACCGGATATATATCGAACCTTCTCAATAAGCCATCAAGATGATACTTGCCAGCTTCCGGAGATTCTGCCAAGCCTCTTGACGCTCTTGCTCTTCCTTCTCTTCCTCTTAGAGAGAGAGGAAGGAAGGTTGGATTAGTTGATTCTTGAGGTTGATTTGGACGTCTGTTTCGCTTGCCATGATTCAGCTCGCCGTTTTGGATGATTTCGAACTACAGTCAAAATTCGTACCTTTCAATCCAGTTTTCTTTTTAGTATCGTTACGATTTTTCTAAATCGGTTGGTCGAAATAGTCACCTTTTTTCACAATGAAGATAACATTTTTTGGATATCCAAGACCAGAATATTTGTTTTTTTAAATTATTTAAATTGGAAGTCACTTTCATTACATTTTGAATTTCAATGTCATCCATTATATTTTTACTTTTCATTTTTGAAACTTACATTCTACAATTTACTCATTTTTTTTAATTTTCGCTCGTAGAAAAAAAACTATCGAAGCAATCATGGCAATGCTAGTTCAATAGCTGGCTAATAATATATTCAAGGTGCTGTATAAATTTGAACAAGATCGGTCCAGTAGTTTCTGAAATATCGTGGTCACCGTTTCGAAAAATGGTTTTTCGAGAAAAACGCGTTCAACCACCATCGGAAAAATACTCATGATCGTAGAGCGAGCTTGACACGATCCACCTCGACGTCCACATTAACTGGAATGTCCAGAAGGTGAATCGTCCTCGCGAGCCCCTTCCGCGACACGAAGGACTCGGTGACAAAGGGTCGTAAAGGGCTGTGGAAGCAAAGGGATTGCGAGGGAAGTGGAGTGGCAGTTGACACCTAGGGTTTTCAACATTGGACAGCAAGGAAAGCGCGGTGGCATTCGCCACATCCAGAAGCACGGAGAAAACGATACGAGAATGCTGGCAGCCACAGGATATTACGTCCTCCGGATTCCTTGAGCGTGTGGACCATCCAGGATCCAAAAGACCGTACCGTCTCGCGTCACCGCTTTTTACGACGAAACGTTGCACGGGATGAGCATATGGGACTCGGGGGTGGAAATCGTGGTTGTAAAGGCTCTGCCAGTTTGCTGATGCGTGCTGGAGCACGCAGGAACGAAAGATATTAACGCGTCTCCGTCGTAACTGAGAATTATCAGTCGCTGCGCACCCTCGTAGCGTTTTTTTGACTTCCGTTTCACGCCCAAGGTTTTTTTTGGTTTCTTTATTTACTCGCCAATGGAAACGTAATTTTTCGACAGGCTTGGTGTGAAAATGGAAAATTCTGGAAATTACCGGAATGAGAAATATACATGTGGAAATATTGGAAATACTGCGAAACTGGATATTCTCCAATGTGGCCAAATTTGGAAGCCTGAAAAACTGGAAATCCTTCAAAGTGACAAAACTGAAAATTCTCCATGGCTAAACGGAGTCGAGTAGGAAACCCGAACTTTGAATGACCAGAAGGCCCAACATTCCGAATTTAAATATACCGAAACTACAAGTTTCGTAAACTTTTTGGTTTGTTTGGGTTTGTTTAAAATGAAGGGTTGTAAATCAAAGTAATAGACCTAAACAAACCCAAACGAATTTTGTAAACCTTTGCGAAATTGGGTTTCCTACTCAGCCCCTGAAAAACGGAAATTCTTTTGATGTAGCAAGAATTTTCTATTTAAAAAAGGGGATAAACGTTTTTTCTCTGATGATTAGTACTCGGAGGTAGTAATTCTGGATTCGATTTTGAAGGAATCTGCTAGTAAATTGTTAGATTGATCGATTCTCATTTCTTTGTCCAGATCTGATCACGATATTTTTTTATTAAGGCCTTATCAGTTTTGTAACGCAAGCCCTAAACTTTTTGCTGACTTTTCGTATTTGCCGGAATACACTGCTATTCGTTCGAATTGTTCGCGACGTCAGTAAAGCGCTATGGTCACCAAACGGGTCGGATATGGATGCGGAATGAAAAGGGGTTTGCTACCGGAACCATTGGGGGTGTACGCCGTAACCTTTATGGCGTCCACCTCAAACGTTATGGACATCTCCAGTATCGGACATGCGGAGGGAACCGGTTCAAGCCTCGATGCGTAATAAACCAGCTCGACGATATAAAACTTGCACGGCGGGTAAAAAAGAAAAGATGGCTTTTGCGTATTCAGGATGGGTCTCCTTGGGAGAGACGCTATATTCTTTTCCGTCATATTTACGTATATATCATCGTTTCACGAAATTCCAGTTCGACGCAATAAACTCTCTATGATCATATTTTTCGTCCCTTTTCTCTGTTCGGGTATGCGCAAAAGGTTGATATTTACGACTACAGTCTGACAAAACCGTGTACGGCCACACGTAATTCTGGAAACGGTTGGAGGGTTGATTCGAACGTGATCAGCTAGAGGGTTCTTTCCATCAAGATGCTTCGTAGAGAAATCCTCAGTTGTCGTCCGAACGTCGTCGCAGAAGAACCTCGATTGTCAGAAAACGACGTCGAAAAAAACGACTCACTTGGCCGAAAGAAACGTGTTTGGACCGCGATTGCGAGAACGTTACTTTTTTGGGACGAAACTTCTGTTTGGGCACGTTCTCCCATCAATCATAACCTGGTCCAGCTAGACCTATAGACTTATCCAGCGGAGCGTGAAACACCCGATAGACGTCAACGTGTGCCACTGTGTTCCAGATTATACCACGAAATTAGTGGAACGTATGCCTCGGAGATGCCAGGCGATTATTAATTGTAAAGACGACTGGATCCACTTGTTAACGACGAAGCATCACGGCTCGTGTCGTCTAGTGCGTCTGTATTTTTTTTCAATGCATTATCCCGAATACTTTTTGAGTTCCGCCGCACACGCTTTAGCCAAACGGACTGTAACTCAAAAAAATCAAAACGTATCCAAATAATTCTTTAATTATTCACTAAATAATTCGTATTACGAACATATAAATTCAATCGTCACATATAAAGAGTGAATTGACAAAACCTCAGTCAAGCATATACAAATATCCTCGAATTCAATTTTGATTATTATTGAAAGCGAAAAATTAACATTTCCAAGCGTTAATTTATTATCCAATCAACTTGATTTATTATTAAATCAAGAATTCGAATTCGTTTCGACCGATTAATTTTTCGGTCCATCCAGCAATGCTTGAAAAAATCATTAAAGCTTCGATGCCTTCTTGAAAAAAGAAAAACAACGAGAAATACTAAAAACCGGTTCGCCGTTGAACGCCAAGCTCGATAATAACTCGCTCGCCGACAAAACGTAAACGCGTCCAATGAATATCTATGTTTCGTGTTCGAATTCGGGAACACACAATTTTCAACATAACGAGATACCGTTGACCGCACAATAGCCCGCGGGATATATCTCGGCCATATTGGACCACCAAAATGTATCGTTTTGTGCAGTCTCTGCGGGCTGAAAATCGTGACTAGCCGACCAACGAGACACTCTCTCCTGTCTTCCAACCCCCCCCCCCCCTACGACCCACCCCTTTTCGTAATTACGCGGTTGTCAAAATTGTTTTTCTCATTGATGACACCCCCATGGATTCGATGAAAGAGCAGAGTTTTTTTTTTTACGAAACCGGATATCGAACCAATCACACATCGCATCGTGAAAAATATTGCATAAAAATTGAAAGTAATACGAAGCGAAACGCGCTCTCCTGATAAATTAATCGGAGTCTCTGCTGGTTTCTCCACGTACCACGAAATACTAGATGATCTAGGTTCATTAGTGAGCCTGCGTAAGCTCGAAACGAAAAAAAAATTTTGCTATTTCGTTTTTTATTTTTTTTTCAATGAGAATATAAGGTTCATGTACTCGGGATTTCCCACACAATTTCTTTGTTACTGCACCGGCAGTTTTAAAAAATGAAAAACATTGATAAATAAAGAAATATTGATGAATGAAAAAGATGGAAAGAGAAAGAGCGAAATGAGATATTTCAACTATAAAAATATCCAGGGTTTGAAATTTGTACCGTGGCCCCAAGATTTATCCACTTTTGTTCCATTATTTTCAAATTCATTTTTATTTATTTCAATTCTATACAAACTCGTTCAATTTTTCCATTCAATTTCATTCAATTCAATCCTATGTTTAATGTTATTTCATTCAAATTCATTAAATATATTATTGAAATTCTCAAACTTTCCACAATCTTCGGCGAATCGATGCCCGCGAAAAAACCTAATGTAAAATAAATTACCAACGTTTTTTGGACCTCCTTAATTCAGGTAAAAAAAAATCAATCACGATGGTTTTGAAATACTAATTTTTCGTATAAATTTTTCAATTGTTAGACATTTTTTTCTTGAGAACTAAGAATGAAAAAATTGGTTAGATGATCACTCGTCGTTTGATTGGTTGTAAAATGGATTATTATATTTTTTGGAAGATTTATTCGAGCCCGAAGAAGAGGAGGAAGAAAAAGGTAGACGACTGGGCGCCTCTGAGCTGACAATTTTCTTTCCTCGCAATTTCGAGTCGAGCACGTATCACAGTATATATACATATATATATAAAATAAAGTGCATTACCGAGCTCAACGTGACCGTATCTCTTACATGCGTGATAATGCATCATGACCCCTCGGGGCCCCACAGGGCGCAACATACACGTAGGTCGCCGTTGTCGTGCTTATAAAGTGCACGTCTCTTTGAGAACCCGAGGTAGACTGCATATACGCCGGGCTGGTACGGGGGGATAACGCAAGGCATATACACACATTATCTTGCCATTTTTTTTCCCCCTAGTGGTCTCGGTTCTGCCGTACGGACAAGCGCCTGCAGGAAGTACAGAAGACGACGAGTCAACCTGCCCTGTCTTTTTCCCACGTCTTAATAGGTCTGTACAGGGTGGCTGAAAAGTGTGCCACCAAAAAAAAGGAAAATCTGTTTCTTCTACCAATTTTTTTACGATCTTCACTTTTCGAGACTCATAAAAACCATCGATCCAACCAATCTCGTGAAAAATCCACGATTGCAATTTTCCAAAAATAACCGTCTTGAAAAACGCGAGAAACAAAAAAGATGGAAGAAAATTGAATTTATTAAAAAAACATTTAATTTATTTTCGTAGGATGATGAAATTCATTGAAATGTCATTTTTCATCGAGCAATTTTATTGGAATTTGAACGATTTTTGTATCGTAAACCCACCCAAAAATTAAGTAATTTAAAAAATGTGTATTTTTGTCGTGCTTTAAAAATAAACATTATTTCATCATTTAAAAAAATGGATAAAAATTAATATTATTTAAAGCGAAATTTGTAGATTTAAAAAATTTATAGTACGTTTTCATTTTCCATAAAATTAAGTATATTTATGTTCAATTTCACGTGTTATTTTGTTCGGTCTGAGAACTTTCCAAATAGCTTTCGTTTTTACCGATAATGGGCCCTGATTTGCCTTTTGGACGTTATTTCACGAGTCACCCTATACAAACATCCATGACGCAAAGAATCGACTCCTTTCTGCGTATGAGAGTTAACGCGCAGTCAGATACCAATGGACGTTCAAATTGGCCACATTTTCAAATCGATGACGTTTAGGTGTTCCCTCTCTTTCTTCTTCTCTCTCTTATTTCCTCGACGTTTTTGTGCTTCAACGTTGCGAGGGGCGAACGACGTACATATCCACGAAGGTCTGCAATTTACGTCACTCTTTTATGACACCTCCCCATTTTCCTTCTTTTCCTCTATTTCGTTGGATTTCCTCGACGTGAGCAAAACGTGGAGGGGGATGGGGTGGATGGACGATAGTAAGAACTTCGTGTCCGCGTACCGTTTCTTACTTCAATTATGGTTATTACGGAGGGTAAGAGAAAAAAAAATGGTGTCCGAATGGGTTTGTACATTGAAAGGTGTAAATTACCTCCAATCGCGTTGTCTTTTTCCATTCGCAGGTTTGTTGATGTTAGTAACGTTTGAGGGAAGCATTTATGGTTTTCCTGATGGCTGTTTGACACTTAGCCTATCCAGAATTCGTCATCGCAGATACCTTTGGTTTTTCTAGCGATACAGTCCGTTTGACAAAAGCGTGTGCGACGGAACTCAAAAAGTATTCGGTATAATATATTGAAAAAAAAATACAGACACACTAGACGACACGAGCCGTGATGCTTCGTCGTTAAAAAGTGGCTCCAGTCGCCTTTACAATTAATAATCGCCCGCACCGAGGCGTACGTTCCACTAATTTCGTGGTATAATCTGAAACACAGTGGAACACGCCGACGTTTATCGGGTGTTTGACGCTCCTCTGGATAAGTCTATAGGTCTAGCTGGACCAGGTTATGATTGATGGGAGAACGTGCCCAAACAGAAGTTTCGTCCCAAAAAGTAACGTTTCTTTCGGCCAAGTGAGTCGTTTTTTTTTTCGACGTAATATTCGGACAATCGAGGTTCTTCTGTGACGACGCACGGACGACTAACTGAGGATTTCTCTACGAAGCATTTCGCAGTAAGGCTTCCGCTACAATATCCCATCAGAGTCTACCCTCCATCGCTTTCCAGAAACAAAAGTACCCGTACACGCTCTTACCAAACGGACTGTACTTACCTATCAGCCGTTTGCACTAGCTCGTATGTCTGCATAGAAAAGCTCTGCTGGCTCTCCATCAAGCTTGTGACTAATTGATCAAATCTCTGCGTTACTCCCCGTGGGTCCTCTGTTCTCCTAGGACATCTGGCAAATCTCTCTCTCTCCCATTCTCTGTCTCTCTCTCTTTCTCTCTTGGACACCCTCACTCATTGCTGGACCATCTCGACCGGAGAATTCCTGGCAGCCTCTATTCAGGTACTGCGCGGCTACTTTCAACCGGACACTCTGCTGCGCGCCCTGGTCACCATTAACGCAATCCACGACGCGCATCGATGCAATCCCCCCCCCCTCTCTCTCTCTCTCTCTCTCTCTCTCTCTCTCTCTCTCTCTCTCTCTCTCTCTCTCTCTCTCTCTCTCTCTCTCTCTCTCTTCGGCAGACTGTATTCGCTGTGTGCTTTCAAATGATCGATTCGGATTGCTTCCGTCCGCTGTTGCGTTCAAACTCGCCGATATATACCGAGCTGCGGCGCCGATTCCGTTGGCCGAACGTTCTGGCCAGCCACGACCGGGTTCGCCACTGCCTGAGACCGACAGCGAGCTTCGCGTGTTTCGATTTATAATACCCTCCTGCCCGTAACGACGGTGCGCATGTGTGTATGCTTATACAGGGTGTCCCAGCTGAAAATGTCATCCATGAAACGGGGGGTAGAGGGTGAAATTCTAAGACGATTGATATGTGTGTATCGGTCCCGGAACAACCCCTGAATTGTTATTAATTTTTAGAGACAGCCAATCAAGCCCTTTCAGCGAGCTTAGCTTTGAAATAATTATTATATTTCGATGTTTAGTGTCATATCGCAGGTCCATCACCATGTATTTTTTTACCTTGAAGACAAATCCACAATTTAATTTGCATTGAACTTTCCATTTCTAGGGAAAAATGTCGAAAAAAAATTCTAGAAAGGTGATCCGCATTTGTACAGTGTAATTGCACTTTCTAATTGCACTAATAGTACTTTCGGCAAAAACGCAGGCATATTCGTAATCAGCGGAAAATTTCCGATTAAATAGACTCTTTTAAGACTTTAAAAAAGGAAAAAAATATTTTTCGAGTTTCTCGGCCACTTTTTCGGAATCTCAAAAATCACGAAATTTCAACAAAAGGTCGTAGGTTAAGCTTCTTATTAGCTATAGAGATTTATTTGTCGGGTTCGGAAAAGGGTTTTGCCTGACTTAAATAATGGCGTTGGATTCTTATCGATATCGTATATAGTTTTCCCGGAAAGTCGCCCGGATGCTTTTTTAATAATTGAAATCCGATGATTTTTCGATTTTTGACAGAATTTCAAAGTTGGACCATCGATTTTTGCCAATTTTTCCATACATACCCCTTTGCCTCTTTTCTTCCGATTTTTCAAGTGGACTTTCCGGGAAAACTATACGAGATATCGATACGAATCCAACACCATTATTTAAGTCAGGCAAAAACCTTTTCCAAACCCACCTAATAAATCTTCATAGCAAATAAGAAGCTCACCCTACGACCTTTTGAAATTTCGTGATTTTTGAGATTCCGGAAAAGTAGCCAGGGTAGTCGAAAAATATATTTTTCCGTTTTTAAACTCTTTTTTAATTAAGTCGAATCAATATTATCATTAAAATAATAACAATTATTAAATTACCTTTTTAAATTAAATTAAATAAATACTCTCATTAAAATTATTATTATTATTATTAATCCTATTATTTATTAATTAATGCTATTATTCCTGATAGTTATTAGTGTTCTTAAAAGTAACGACTGATTATCCAAAAACGTAAAAAATAAAGATTTTTTGCGCTCGTTCATTTGCTATGATATTGACTCAAAGATATTTGCACAAAGTTTGGTTGTCGCTCAACTCCATTAGAGTTTGTACTGTTCGCTTTTCCTCTCCCTCTCTCTCTTTCTCTCTCGTTCTCTCCGTCGCTTTCTCCTTTTCTTTCTCATTGTTGGTTAGTTTTGCAATCTACGTATAGTACACGCAGGAGAACCCTACAGGAATAATATCGCGGGAACGTAATCTGAGAGCGTTGCACCACTGGGAGCAAGATGGAGAGAGAGAAATGGTCGAGGGCGGGGGGGGGGGGGGGGTTGAAAAGTCGAGATTGTAAAGTTGGCTAGCAATCTTTCGAGGACAGGACTTTTGGCTGCTGGCACATTTATCTGGAACCAATATATGAATTGATATATACACAGCTGTAGGTTATTGGTCACGATCTCGTGAAAGGGCTGCAGAACATGGATTCCCCTACCACGTGACCCAGTAATGCTTCACGCAAAAGTCAACCATTTTCGATGCATTATTATTTGTATTTCTGTTTGTTTGTTTGTTTGTTTTTTTCTAAAACCAAAAAATTAAACGAGAAGTTAAAAAATCGATCAAAACATATATAAATGTTATATGAATTTTAACTTCTTTGTTTGTTTTTTTTTGTTCTTTGTTTTTTTATTGAAAAAGGGTGTTCTTTGTAAAAAGTTTTAGAAATAATAGTCTTCTTTTTAGTTAAAAAAACCCTTTACGTCTTTTTCAAAAGAGGTGTTCTTATTTTATAAAAAATGTTTTTCTTTCAAAAACGACGACTTTCCATAAAATAAAGACTTTTTTCATTTTAAAAAATGGTTTTCTGTTATTTGAAAAACGAGTTCGCGAGTCACTCTTCAAAAACGCTCTTTTTGACAAAAAAAAAAAAGAAAATAAAACCAAACAAAAATTACTCGCTGCCACCCATCTTTCAAAAGTGTTCGAAAAACCAAAAGCTCTTTTTCTACATTTTCATAATTCAGGATGAATTTAGGATGATAAAGGTAAATAAAGGTAAAAATGAAAAAAAAAAAAAAAAAAAGGAACGCTTCGAACACACCCCTGTGCGTGTTTGGCTGCTCGTGTGTCTCTGAACTCCATCAACGTCTCGAAATATCCAACAGCCCGTGCTGCCGTTACATGTAAACGTATTCCATAAAGTTAGCCTTGCTCATTGAACGAGGAAAAAGCCACGAGGATTTTTATAACTCGCGGTCCTTTGCCCCCCCCCCCTCTTTCAACCCCCCACCCCAAAACCAATATTTTATGGCCCTGCTGCACCCTGTGCACCAGCCGGATGAATCTGCGATCAGCCAATAGAGAGAGAGAGAGAGAGATTTTTATTTCGTGGTCCAAGATCGAAATTTCAAAATCAGCGATGAAGAGAAGCAAAGAGTAGGGGACGAGGAGGTGGGGGGGGGGGCTGTAGAGAAAATATATTCGCACATGTGCACAGGCACTACTTTGTGCGAAAAAAGTATCAGCTGGTAAAAAACAAAAGAAAAAAAAAAAAAAAAAAAAAAAAAAAAAAAAAAAAAAAAAAAAAAAAAAAAAAAAAAATACGACTGGAGGAAATTGAGAACGACGAGTGAGAGAGAAGGGGGCTTCGAAAACCTTCGTAAATTTTTGTATCGACAACGCGCTTCCTCCTGCCGTTTGCACTCGATTTTATTCCACAGGAGAGCATAAATTTCAACGTGGATTCATCGGCCTGCAAGCTCAAGTCTGTAGTGCCAATATTTTTCTTATTTTATTTCCTTAGGTTCAAACATTTGACAGTTTTTACGTATCGCCCATCGCGAATTCAAGTATTTCCTGTTACTTCTAGGTACACCATTTGGCGGTTGACTGATGTTGCCTAAAGTTTGGTCCAACGCTGTCGTAGAGTGTTAGTGGATGGATATTAAAGAGTTGCCAACATTTTTAATAGAATAATAATAATACATGTTGAATTATATAATTATTTATTTTTACATCAATTATTATCGGTATAATGGAAATTCCATTTTTTATTATCACACACAATAATGCAATTACAATAATAATAATAACAATAATGAATAAAATAATAAAAAAGAAAAAATAATAAATACATATTATTATATATAATTGAATGAAATAATAATTTCTATTCGTTTATAATATATTATATTACGTAATCAAATATATCTTTCATTTTTTATAATAGTATTAATAATAATAATAATAATTGATATACGAAATAAAATATAATAATTATAATTGTAATCAAAATGACTCTTTTGATCGTCGCGTACAATAACGAACAAAAAGTCGCCTAAAGCGAGTACGATCGGACACCAAAGTCGTACAAATAAAACACTTCGAGTAATTCGTCGAAGTAAATAGGGAGGCAAATATTGGAGTGCGGTTTTGCGCGGAACAAACGCATTCGGACAATCACGAATGGGAACCGGAAGGGAGAAACCACACGTATATATATATATATATATATATATATATTAAGAGCGAGTGGGGAGAGGAGAGAGAAATCGAAATAAATTGCAACAATTGAAATTCCGAATCGAGCGATTGTTTTTTATTACGTACGTGAGAGCGAGCCCTCGTGGATTCAGAGAATCTACTTTATGCGCGATACGTCGTTTCGTCGCGATGTTTACTTTTTTTTTTTTATCACTGCTCGTTTTACCTCGATGTGTCGTGCGCGTATCAAGGATTGCTAGGGGCATCAAGCACAAAAGCAGGCTTGTGCGATATATATGTGCGCAAACGAATGGGTATGTATCCGATAAAGTAAGAGAACGACTAGTCATTCCGTAAACTCGGGATGTGAGTGTCTCTCTCTTTCTTTCTCTCTCCAGCTGCCAGGTTCTCTTCCGTATCTTACATGTTTTTTTATTTTTATGTCAAACTGTTATTCCTTTAATCTGTGTTTATTTTCATTGCTACATCGAAGTCTTATTCGTTTTATTCGTTTTATTTACGTTTATTTCTTTTTTTATATTTTATATATATATATATATATATTTTTTTTTTATTAAATTTTATTTTCTGTTACCTTTGTTTTTTTTCATCAAATCGATACTTCGCAAATTTACGTCTATTTCGTTACACTATTTTATTTAGTATTCTCATTTATCGATTTTTATTTTATTTTTTTATAAATCGAATTCTCATCGACGTTATAAACGTTTGCTTTTTCGAAATCGAATTCTCGTCGCTTTTATTCACACTTTATTTCTCCACCTCTTCTCTTTCGTTTCCCACAAAATTCCTATAATCGCCGTTAATTTTTATACCCCTTTCGAACCCCCGCGTTTTTAACCTTCAATTATCAGTCAATCGAATTCTCGCACGATTGCCCTCGACCGTTACTTGCATATCGTTTGAATAATGTATTAAAACTCCCTGTGACATTTTTCCACGTTCCATCTTTCAATATTTGCCCTGGACTTTCACTATAGGCCATAATAAATTTAATCAAACCTACCCCACTCCATACCCCACCCCCACCATATTCCACTTCGTTTCGCTATTGGACCCCCACCTCTTTATCTTTTCCCTTTCCAATCTCGATTGGTCACGAGAGCAACCGATCGCTCGAGGAAACCGATAAATTCGTAAATAAAAATCGAATAAACGTAGAAGCGTATATAGGGGCTGCGCAATGCGTCACCTCAACGAGGCCCGGGTCAGGAGTATTAGAGCTTTCCACAGTGGTCGTATTGACGAATAGTCGACCCAAAGTATGCCCGTCAGTCCTCTATTTTCTCGGCTGTTTTTTCACGGCTTTTTCAATAATTTTTTACGGACGATCTATCAAAGTAATCAATCTCATTGTTTTTGCATAATCTTTATTAACATTTAAATAAGCTTTACAAATTTTTTGAAGTGAAAATATATAATAGAATAAAAATTATAGTGGCCTATAGGAAGACATCAAGTAAAAGAGGTGCTTGACCGTGACCAAGATTGCGGTTGTTCTGCTTATCCGAAATCAAAAAACCAAAAGGCATTTTAATCTTCATATTTAAGACTAGCGATTGAACTAAAATGCATTCTACATTACATAAATTGACTTGTTTATACCCTTTTAAAAATGACATTCTATTTTTTACTCATTTTTTCTTGACTTTTTCGCTCGCAGAAAAAAAACTATTGAAACAATCATGTTAATCCTAGTTCAATCGTTGGATTATAACATATTAAAGATGCTGTATAAATTTGAAGAAGATCGGTGCAGTACGTACACGTTGAAACAGTAAGCTCAGTGTCAACGTCGAGTGAAACCGTTTTCTGATCGTTCTTGACGCACCCACCCGTCCTTTTCCCCATCCAAAGCACCATCGATTTCCCATAGCTTCTCAGCATACGTTCCAAGAGCGATAATCACCGCGTTTGGGAGCATTGCCATTTGTGGGCTCCGTTGGTCACCTCGGGACACGAAAACCCCTCTTGCTCCCATAACCCCATAACCCCCATAGACAAATACCACCTTCCCAATGGAATGGAACCTCTGCTGAATGGGTAGGGAATGGTGGGGGGGGATGTAACGTCGTTTCCGTTCACGATTTGATATACGAACGTTTAATATGGGAAATTCTGTGGTGATCGAAACCGAACCAGGCAGTTTAACTCACGTTCCCCTACATCACCCCCATGACGTTCCTCCAGGCGATTGTCTTCGTCCACCAAACGAGAACCCATAACTTATCGACACCCAGCTCCGTTTAATTCCCACGGACGTATCGCCTCCGGACTATCCAGCCTGATAGGGTAATCTGGTCTAGGAGTACGCACTTAAGATTGAAAATATTTCAAAAAAATAAATATAAAGTCTAGGAAATCAAAACAGCATTTATTACGTTTGCAATTTAAACATCTTTCATAAAGTAACATAAAAAAAAAACAAAATTAAAAAATATCACTCAAAATAACAAAAATAATCAGAA
>JAPYZJ010002712.1:0-19414 GCA_030522765.1 Ophioninae sp. B BG-2022a | reverse complement strand
TTTTTTACGGCAGCCAATCGGACGCGCCCGAGCCGGAGAGTCCGCATGGTGGGGGTACCGCCCCTCCGGGCACTACCCACTCCGGGACACGTGCGTGTCGCTCACCGACGTAGGCCCGTCTCCGGCCGCGTCTGATTGGCTACCCTACAAAATTAATAACAATTCAGGGATTCATCTGAGACCCATACATGCTTATATCAATCGTCTTAGAATTTCACCCCCTACCTCCCATTTCAGGGATGACATTCTTAGCTGGGACACCCTGTATAGTTAAATAATTAAGGTTTGTGCTTATAGAATTGCACAGTTCTGGATGTAAAAATAAAAAAATTATGAAAGAAATAGAAAACAGTATCTAATTTTGTACGTACTTCCTCTACTGTACAATTTCATGTTACTTTTCCATTTGAATCCGATACGTTTTTATTTCTCATTCGAGATCGATCGGGTTGGGCTATGTCGTACGAGCGATAATTGCGCTCTCATTTTTTTTCAATTCCTCGCCGCCATTCCGATTATTGCGTCAATTGAATCGCGAGCAAGAAATATTTCAACGACAATTAAGTAAAATAATACGGAGGCAAATAAAAGCGTCCTTCCAATCTTTGCTCGCGATCGTGGGAATTATCACACCTGCTCTTTGGCAATCGAATATTACTTGCAGTACAAAAAACAACGCTCGCACACAAACTCATGGATATACGAAAAAAAAAGTTTTCACACCTGCGAAAAATGGATTGGTAAATGTATATCACTTCGTTACGGTAACTGTTATTCCGCGAAAATTATAGGTTCTCGTAATCGCAAGTGATATTCGAGTAAAACATTTACTGCCTGTTAATAGTTTTCGCATAATAAGCGAGCAATTTTTTGTTATTGTTTTTTCGTTTTGTTTTTCAACAGCTTTCGTTCTCTAGTCGATTGTGCGACAGAGCTGACGAATTCTCGGTGATTCGTCGATGCAATTACTCTAAATTCACGATAAACCAACTTTTTTTACATTTCAACAACTGTTATTGTTAATATTATTGTTCATCGTGCAAAGTTTTGTTTTGCATAGGAATCATTCAAAATATTCATCGTTTTGCATTTGAGAGTTTTGTTATGAACAAAATAAAACAATCCACGATTATTTTACACAAGTAGGTTTTTTCAACAAGATTAAAGTAATTAAGTATTTCGATAATTATAAACCCTTATAGCACTCGTTCCGAATATTTTCAGAGCATCTTTTTAGAAGTGAAAACTGTTGTTTTTTTATCAAGCTCAAATATTAAATGATATTAATAATGACAAAGCTTCACATTCAATCAGTTTTTTAAAATTAATTTTTATTCCAGCAAAGTAACAATTCCTGTATAAATTATTTGTGTGGAAAAATTAGTGATAATTTTATTATCTAATCATTTTAAATTAGTGTTTCGATAATATTCATTAAAATATCTGAAGACACATACGTGAAATACATTTTCAGAATTATTTTTTCATTAAATTATCATTGCAAAATTTAAAATGTCAAGGAAGAACCTTAATTTTTTATATTAATTTGCATTTATACCCAAATAGCGATTTCAAAATTAATTCAATTTTTCTAATGAAATTTCCATCCACGTTTTATCATAATAACAAATCGAAAACTTTGAATAAATTATTCACGTAGAAAAAAATAGAATTTAAAAAACGGAAATTCGTCTTTTATGGATTCTAAGAAGAGTTGGGAAGGAGGGAACACGTTTGCAACTTTGTCTTGAGGAATTTTCATTACTTCTGTGTGCAAGGAATTTCGTGGATGAAAATTATTAAATACGCCCCAGTGTGCCCGATCGTGGGTATCGATAAGTTCGACGGCCTGTTACATCGACGAGAATTATATGCTAAATTGCTATGCCCACCCCAGGTTTGAGCTTGGCCACGTATATATAACTTTGGGAGCAATATCTTTGGCATATTTAAAATGTGTGAGACTTGCGTCTGCAATAAGTCGAAGTCGGGAAATACAGGGTGTCGTCAATGGTATATTTAAAAGGTAGTATTAATTACTAGTACTATTGGTATTATTAGCATTATTACTAATAACACTATATTAGTATACTATATTAACTATTATTACTAATAATTATGATTAGTAGTTAGTAATAACTAATTATTAATAATTAGTTATTACTAATAATAATAGTATAATATACTAACTATTATTACTAATAATACTATATTAGTATACTATACTAACATTAATAATTAGTATTATGAGTATTATTAGAAGTATTATTAGTATTAATTAGAAAAGGAAAATCATTACTAATATTTATTTCATACGAAAACTTTTTTCAATACTTATGCATCGCTTAGCCGCAATAAAATCCCTTTCTATTTCGATAACAATTATAAAAAAAGTCATCGTCATTTCTGTACTTGAAGTTTATCAAAAAAAGGTCAAGAAATTAAAAAACCCATTTTTGTTGTATTCCAACAATGTAATCAACATTAAATTTGATATAATCATTTGTGATAAAAACTAGATGAATGATAAAGACTTGGAGTATGAAAAAATCTTTTCCAAAAAAAAAGAAGTTGAAATAAAATCATTCGTAACAAAAACTGATTGAAAAAAAAAAATAAGTGCTTGTAATAAACCGGAACTTGTGAAAGTTTTTAGTTTTTATTGCAAACGATTGTGGACTCCGGTTGGGGATCGTTTTCAGGACCAGTCTAATGTCGATTTCAATATATTAGGTTCAGTAAAAAAAAATGCATTACTTTCCGAAGTCAACCAATCACAAAACTGTTGGAAAAGTTTATTTAGTACGGAATCTCATCTTTCTAACGCCATCTGGTATAACCCGATTTGACTTCTACAACGCGAGATACAGATGACTAAAGCTATATATTGAAAAAATAATGGATTTCTTTTTTCTACACCTAATATTTGCATTGGAGAATTCGAGTGAGGCGGTTCACACATACGCGTGTGTTATATAAATATATATAATATAGGTACACTGCAGTAAGTATTAGAACGGTGGAAAATCTCTATGAAATATTTGTTTCTAAAGTATCGATAGTCCGGCTTCATATCGGACGAATAATCACGGTGCCTCGCAGGTTCCCGATGGTCGCGAGGAATGCTTAATAATTTCAGGAGTGGATGCGCCTGCAAAAGCATCATGGTCAAAAAGCACTATGGTCAGGGAGCTTTCACGTTGCCCTTTATTGGCCAATCGAGAGGGCTGGAAAGCATCGCGAAACGCAACACGAAAAGCGATTTCGTTGCGGAATGGACAGCGCTTTGTCTTCCGGAAGATTAAATGCATGAAAAAACAAAAAACAAATTGTTCATCGATTCCCAAAATGCGAAACGTTTCAGAATAAATTGTGTAAATTACCTGACTCATGTAAGGCCCAACTTATTTGTTTTTCAGTGTAAAAAACACTATGAATGTTGAAATAAAACAAAAATGTTTATTTAATCGTTTATTCAGTAATAAACGTATTAATAATAATTTTGGTTCAGAAAACAATGTTCAATGGTTCAGAAAAAATACGAAAAAATATAATCTTCAATTTTAACTTCAATTTTGATAACAATATGTATAGTGCTGATAAACTACTACATATAATTAGAATAATGATTGACTAAGTAATATTGAAAACATTTTTTGTTTTCCAAAGTTTGTGTACGTCGAAATTTAAGAAACGCCTAAGGAGCCTGACCCATGTAAGGCCCACTTTATTTGTATTCAAGTACAAAAAAAAAACTATGAATGTTGAAACAAAACAAAAATGTTTATTTAATAATTTATTCAATAATAAACGTATTAATGATAATTTGGGTTCACAAAACAATGTTAACCATTAACTATAAGCTTTTTTAAAAAACGTTTTTTGGGCCTTATTCAGAACACAGTTCCTAATAACTTAGGGATATTCAGAACTCTTCAGGAATTCAGGAATATTCAGAACACACGTCCTGTTGTAACTTAGTACAAAAAATTTTTTTTTAAATGTAATCTTCAATTTTAAACATACATTTTTATAACAAAATGTATAGTGTTAAAAAACCACTACATCTAATTAAAATAATGATTGACTAAGTAATATTGAAAACATTTTTTGTTTTAGAAAGTTTTTGTACGTAGAAATTGAATAAACGCCTACGTGGGATCGCACACGCTGCCTTCTGTCAATTGAAAATTTGTTTGGGTTCGCTATGGGAATTGCAGCCATTGAAAATTTAACACTCAACGATGAGAACTCAATCCGTTTGACTTTGTAGTTTTGGATATTGAAAACGTGGGCTTTATTAGGCACTGGGCCTTACATGGATCAGATAGCTTAGAAAACAATTATTCCTAATAGAGTTTTACTTGCTGATTTAAAAAAACTCTCGGAAAATATAAATAATAAATATTGCCACGTCCTGAAACACACATTTTTCTAACGACCGTTTTTCACGATAAGCGATTTTTTCAATTTTCTTTTATCAGCAGTTTTCAATTTTGCATAGGAAAATTAGTAGCTCCGTGTAGAAAAAATAAAAAGAGGTTCGCCGTAATTTACATCTTTTGTTTCCCACTCATAATGGTAAAATACTTAGTTAACAACGATTTGAGATTTGAAAAATATTTCTTCGTGCACAAGAAGCCATATATATATTTTCAGATCTTAAAACTATGACATTTCTTCTCGATCCTTCGCTAAGCGATACAAGCACTCTACCGTCCGAAGTTTTATTTTATAAAATTTGTGTAACTCTGCGAGCCATTTTTGAGGATGATTGGAATTGCGATTGTGCTTGCCGTTCTTACGGCTACCGCAGTTGGTTATTTTCCTGTACGTATTCGTAGATAGACCAATTATTTATTGTTTATTTAAATAGTTTTGTTGCAAAGTCTGTTCGTTAGGAATTATTTTGCGATCCCTCACTAAACTGGCCAATGGCCAGAAAATTGGATTCTCCAGTCGAATTTTCAACTCGAACTAAAAGTTTAATGTCATCTAAAAAAAAACCTTAATGGCATTGGAATAATCAGCACTTTTGAGGGCAGGAATTTATATTCATTTAGATTTTCTTCATGTTTTGACTGATTTTTTTTACCCGTCATATAATTTTGATAATAGATTTTTAAAAATGTATAATAATGAAAAGAAGAAATAAAAAAAATGTTATTGATGTTTTTCAATATTCGATTAACAGTGAAAATACTCAGAACGTGAATTTTTCGCACCATCATATTCCCATTTCCTGATGATAAAAAATATCTATGGGAATTAATGTTTTTCTTCACTGAATATCAGTATGTCGTTTTGTCCATAGCATATCTGTGTAATTTTGTCCGTATGAGGCTTTTAATTTCTAAAAGCCCAAAATTAATAAATCACCAAAACATGTCATCATAAATAAAACAGGATACTTGAGGCAAAATGTTAAAGAACAGAAATAATATGTAATAATACGGTTGAAAAGAAAATGACCTACCAAAAAAGTTGGTCCAAAAAAACAACAAAAAAAATATGTATGTTCTTACAATGACAGTATATTGACAGTTTATTAATAGACAATTAAGGCACCCCCGAAGAGTGCTAAAACAACGATAAAAGTACCTCGATTTAAAAAACAGCTGGTGTGTCGTTTTACCCGATGACTAGAAAAAATGCAAAAATACTACGAATCTTCAGTGTTCTATCCCTCATGAAAACTATTGTTTTATGTTCGTCTGTGCACAACAGGCTAACCACTACATCATGCACGTTTCCTATCCAAATAACCCCATGACCCACGATGTATTCGTAAGCGAAACCGAGTCACCCAACAGAATTGCAGGCAGGATTTGGATTCCAACAGGCTTGTACATCGGCGTGGTATGGTTCAGGCGATTGGAGACCTTACGAGAGCCTATGGTGAACCCGAGCCGTTTCGATGTACGTTTCCCATTACCAAAAATCTATAAAACTCTTCTGTTCGTCCTTTAACTATTGATACATATGTGATGACACATAAATGGATCATCAATGTGCAAGTATACGTAAAAAACAATTATTTCCACAAATGCAACATTTAAACATTTCCAATTAACAGTTTTTCTGTATCTACGTATCCATAGCTTGCACAAACTTTAAACTTAAGTTAGATACCTGATCCATTTAAGGGCCACTTTATTTCTTTTTAAGTCCAAAAAAAACTATGAGTGTTGAAAAAAAAACAAAAATGTTTATTTAATAATTTATTCAATAATCAACGTACTATTAATAATTTTCGTTCAGAAAACAATGTTCACTATTAACTATAAACTTTTAAAAAAAAACGTCTTTTGAGCACAGTCATGATTAATCTTAAATTCCATATTAAAAATATGTAAATATAAATATTTACTTTTTCTAATTTTTAATATTACTTTTATAACGAAGATATTGATCGATATGAGATTTGAACTCGACAAAAAGAAAAAAATTATTCTTTTTGTATAACGATGCGTCTCTTTTGTTGTCCTCCATTATTGTCAAGTCAATTTTGTCTTATTTGATATTAATGAGATTATTAGTACTTTTTCCATCAATTGTTCGTTTCTGTAGCCTAGTATGAACATCGTTCCAATACATTCCAGCATTCTTATCATATTTTTAAATGCTGATAATTAGACCCGCTACTTCGAGCCGAGCTTTGCCTTCATTATGACCGTCGTGGACAACTTGATTGTCGATACAGTATATATCGATTCTACGTCGACTGCAGCGTCATCTTCTACACTAAAATCCACGGTTTGGCAAACGCCTACTATTGCGTTGTATGAGACAAAATCGCCGGAAACATTCGAAATGGATTGCGTGGTGTCTGGTACGGTGGAGCCGGTCGCTTTCCTGACTAGGCGAGTTCGGACAGCGTTAACATTTTCGCATGTCCTCAGCTTTTATATTAATTTTTATATCAACTTTACGAGCGTTACTTTTTATTTGAAGATTTCTTTTGCCATTCTATCTACAATGGGTTTGCTAAATTATTAGGGACAGTCATATTTTTTATCAATTTCTATTTTCCAGCACACTTGACTGTACTTTCAATTGGGGTGTGTGTTATTGAAATGTATTTCTGGGTGTACTTCCGAAAAGCGCATTCCTAGCCGTTTTTTAGACTGTTTTTTTTTAGACCGTTTTAGCTTACCCCAGAAAAATTATGTGTATGTGTACAGCGGAGATTAGAAACTGTGGGGTGTCAGTTCCACATTTTTAACAACTTAAAACCCTCTGCGCTGTGTTTGTTTGGGTTTGTTTGGGTTTGTTTGGGTAACATAGTTTTGCGTCACTTGCAAAAAGGGACCGTCACAGTTCCTAATCTCCGCTTTACACATACACATAACTTTTCTGCGGTAAGCTAAAACAGTCTAAAAAATAAAATCTAGGAAAAACCAGTCTAAAAACCGGCTAGGAATGCGCGATTATGCATGGTGAACGAACAGACTTGCTCCTTCGTTTTTCACATTCAAAATGACGTTTGGACCAATTTTCGTTGCGATGTTCGTGATAAGGAAGTCAAAATACGTTATCAAACCAAATTTCAGATGAACGGAGAAATATATTCCGATAACACATCCCCACTCAAAAACGCAGTCAAGACAGAAATGTCCTCGAAGACAAAAATTGATAAAAAATATGATTGTCCCTAATAATTTGGCAACTCATTGTATTTCAACCATTGTACCAGATGCCCAGCTTGTATTAACGTTTCTTGTTTCTTTTGTTTTTGCAGTGCCCGTAAAACAGCCGTTTCCGATAACATATGTCCAACACCAGTGGTACCCGTATCCGACTTAAGATGATTTAATCCAGTAAAGAAAGCATTATTCTTTATTGGTTGGGCACTAAATCCTTTAAGGGGAGCAAACAATTTAGAATTTTCAAAAAATCTATTTTTTTTTCTTATTTCGATACTATGGTATATGAAGAAGATACTGTTTAAAGAAGAAATCGAAATATTAAATATTCACGAAGTTGTAGATCATAGTAGGGATCGCCGAAATTGCAAACTCAGGTACTCGCGAACTTTAAACGCGATTATCTCGAAACTACATTTTGAAAAACTGCTGCCACTGTAGCTCAAAAAGTTATCGATCGATTTCAATGAAATTTTGAAAGATTTTTGTCTATGATATTACCGATAGGATAAACTTCAAGTTTGAAGGATATCGCGTAGACACTGAATTTTTTCGGGGTAAAAACTGTCGAAAATTTGAGTTTTAAGTTACGAAGCCTGCATAATTTCCAATTTTATACTTTTTAATATTTTTTTATGTTTATCCTTCCCCTTCATATATCATTAATCGGAAAAAATTTTTGTTTCAGGTTTCAGATGAATAGTATACATGTGATGATGGCAGCAGTTTTCCATGCCACAGGAAAGATGCCTGAGGGGAAAAGCTAACACGTCGCCATTTCGTTTCGCAAAAAAAAGAAAAAAATGTTTTACAATTCTTCAAATATATATTAAAATCATACTAAAATTGAAAAATGTTACACTTATTCCATCACCCCAAAAAAAAATCATCAAAAATGGCTAATTTCCGGGCCCGGGAATCTTACACCTGAATGGGAAAAATTTCTGCAGTTGTGCACCTTTGGCTCGGGAGTGAGATAATCGCTGAGTGGCACTGAAAGAGAACGAGGTCCAGAGTGAACGTTGAAACGATGCACGTGGACAGAGAGAATTAGCGATTCCAGGTGAGTTCTTCGTTGGTGTTTCTTCACAGTAGCGGAAACAAGGCTCGACTTTAAAACCGTAACGGAGATGAGGCAACCACGAGAAGACCGATGAATGAAAAAGTATATATCCATGTGTGGAAAGAGAAAGCATCAATGGAGGCCGATGGAAGACGAGATGACTCAGAATTAGGGGAGGATTGGATGATGGAGATTTAGAAGAAGATTTCTTAGTCTCTCTTGTCGACTTCTGATCCAATCCACATTTTAAGGGCATGATTAAGACGCCTCCGTCCACTTCGAAATTTTGAAACCACTATTCTCTCAAACGGCTGAACCAATCGGTACGAAATTCGTTGTGTGCATTCAAGATGATGGCACCGATGGCCTCCTGCTCGTAATTTTTGATAAAAATGTTTCATCCTTGAGAAATCGCGACGAGAAACCGAGAACACGCCTCCGTCCACTTCGAAATTTTGAAACCACTATTCTCTCAAACGGCTGAACCAATCGGTACGAAATTTGTTGTGTGCATTAAGGGCGATGGCACGGAGGGGCCACCGGTCGCCATTTTGGATAAAAACGTTTCATTAATGAGAAATCGCGGTTTGAAACGTTTCGACTATCTCTCTCGCACTCGTACGTTACGTGGTAATGTTCGTCATGCCCTTAAGGTAATCCTCTCGATGCAGATTAGTCATGTAGCGAAACATGTTTAAATGATGATTTTTCGAGATCTCCAATATATGAGTTGAAATTAATTAATATTAAATAAGTTTGCCTACGTGAACACAATTAATCGACAGTTTATTATAAATCATTAAGTAATTGATTAATAATCATTGCACTGAGTCAAGTATTATTTGTTTGTCTCATTAGATTTAAGTCGTCACGATATTACATCGTAAATTTTGTATCGTTATTCCGCTAGTTCATATTTAAATCAATATAACTAAAAAAATTCTTCGATAATCATATTTTTTTGTTAGTCTAACAGATTTTCACGCGTTTCATAGAACTATATCTCAATTTTTGTAAAAATCTCATGGAATTTCTGTTATATATATCGTTTTGAAGTAACCGGAAGTTGGCCTTTTTACCTACCGGAGCAAAATAGCCTTGAGAAGTCCCAATTTTCAAATTTAATTACTCGGAAAATCGTTCGATAAGTGGCATTGAAATTTCAACGGAATAACTAAATATACAACAAATTTGAGATATTTTTAAAAAATCATGTACATCTCATGGATTGACCCAACCCGATAGGACTACCTTAAATACGCGTCTGGTTCCGTCGTTCGGTATCGTTCAACACCACGTAAACCACACCTCTCGGTTCGAACCCGATCAGTGTTCCCATCAAGTGGTCAAAAGTGTCGGGATCTCGCTGTATTGTAGTCTCATTACACATCTTTTCTCTTCCTCTCCATTCTTCGATTTTTTTCTCGGTACGGATCATCACGATTCTTTCCTTTGAGTCCTCATTGTCTAACCTTTTATTTCGTGGTCTCTCCTCCCTTGTTTTTCAACTTGGAAGATTTTTTTATTTTTGTAATCTTCTCAATTCTTTCTTACTGATGGTTTCTTTCTTTTGTTGCTTCTTCCCTGTTCGATCCATTCTTAGCTTGGCCTAGGTGTCCTCTTTGATCGCGAAATCAACGTCGTCGGTATCCTCATTATTATCATCACCATCATCATCACCATCCTCATCTTCATCATCATTATCTTCATCATCATCCTCATCATCTTCATCATCATCATCATCATCTTCGTCGTCATCACCATCATCATCTTCGTCGTCATCACCATCAACATCTTCATCATCGTCATTTTCATCATCATTATCTTCATCATCGTCATTTTCATCATCATCGCCATCCTGAAGCCCGGTCCATATTTGCACGCGATGAGTGAATCGATTGGTCAATTTGCCAATTCCCTGTCCCGGCCAACCTTGGTATCTTGTAGCTCGTCTCTCATCGAGGAGATCTGAGAGTGGTAAGACAGCGTGGATTCTCGGGAGAGCTGAAGAATCTCCTCTCTCACTAGGCTTGTGGTCGCAACCCTCGTTGACCTCACGAACGCTAATGAACCGTGTGATTATTGTTATCGATAGATAAATGGCTCGTGATTATTGGTCGGGAAGGCGCGAGAGAATCGATCAATTCGATGAGGCGTAACTCGCGCACTTCCTGCTCGGAACTTCTTCTTCATCTTCTTTTTTTTTCAACGTTCCGTACGTCTTTCCACTTTATCAATGGAAGAATCTCCGAGGAAATGATTCTTCGCGGTCGAGAATCGTTTCGATCTTCCTCGTAATTTCTGCACGACGCGAAGAGGCAAGAAGAAAAAAAAAACGACGAACGTTGGCTTACAATATTATCAAGCAGACAAACTTTCAAATGGAATCAAAACTGCCTGATCGATCCAATCGTTGATCAGCTATCGATTCGCTTTTTTACTCAGGATTAGAAAAAACTGTTTACCTCAACGTGTCCTTAACCCAAACAAACCCAAACAAACCCAAACAAACAAACCCTGTCTTTTGGCTAAACCCAAACAACATACCCCTAAACACAATAGGATAGATCGGACCAATAAATCTATCAATCTCTGGACACATCCAACGTCTCTTTTTTACCTCCGTTGATCACCCGTATCAGGTCTGAAAGATCGAACGAGTCTTCAACGTTTTTTCAGCGTGGCATTTTTTTTTTAAATCTACAGCAAGCACGTAGACGGAAGCCTAAGCGTGTGCCCGACGGTTCATCCTCAGGATTCAATAGCTCTCACTTAATCGATCTCTCCCCACTTGTCTGGATCGATCGGGAATTACCAGAGGTCTGAGATGCTTGCCGACGATCCAAAGGTCAAGGGATGATTAGCTACCGTCGGATACCCTGTTTGTTGTTTCTTTTTCTTCTTTTTGAAATTCCTCCCTAACGCGATCCTTTACTCTTCAACCTTTTTCTACCTCCGATTCGTACGTTTACGTCTTCATTATAGTATACCAGAAAAACAGGAACAAATACAATTTTGAAACATTTCTTTTTCGTCTTTGAATTATGAAAAATCAAGGTAGACGTTTTAAGAAAATTATCTGATTTAAGAAAATTCTCTGATTTAAGAAAATCACAGAAGATATTTCTTTTTTGGCTTTGATTTAAGAAAATCAAAGAAGACGTTTTTTTTTCATCTTTGATTTAGAATAATCACAGAAGACATTTCTTTTTTGGCTTTGATTTGAGAAATACAAAGAAAACATTTATTTTTCCTATTTGATTTAAGAAAATCAAAGAAGACATTTCTTTGTCGTCTTTGATTTAAGAAAATCAAGGAAGACGTTTCGTTTTCGTCTCCGATTTAAGACAATTAGAGAAGACATTTCTTTCTTGTATTTGATTTTTAAAAATCGAAGAAGACATTTATTTTTCGTCTAAGATTTAAGCAAATCAAAGAAGGCAGTTCTTTTTTATCTTTGATTTAAGAAAATCGAAGAAAACATTTCTTTTTGGTCTAAGATTTAAGTAAATCAAAGAAGGCAGTTCTTTTTTATCTTTGATTTAAGAAAATCGAAGAAAACATTTCTTTTTCGAATTTGATTTAAGACAACCACGGAAGACGTTTTTTTCGTCTTTGATTTAAAAAAACCAAAGAAAGCAGTTCTTTTTCGTCTTTGATTTAAGATAGTCACAGGAAATATTTCTATTTCATCTTTGATTTAAAAAAATCAAAGAAGACAGTTCTTTTTTGTCTTTGATTAAAGAAAATCAAAGAAGACATTTCTTTTTCGTATTTGATTTTAGAAATGTTTTAAAAATGTATTTGATTAGGTTTATTCGAGTATTTGTTTGGGTTGGTAAAAACCCGAACGTACGTATCTATCAGCTTTCATTCGATTTGTGAGTTTGTTTGGGTTTGTTTGGGTTGGTAAGAACCCGAACAATCGCCTCAATCGGCTTTTGTTCGATCCGTAGTTTTGTTTGGGTTTGTTTGGGTTGGTAAGAACCCGAACAATCGTGTACTACTTCACTCGGCTTTTATACGATTCGTGACGCGATGACGCGGTCACTTTCATTGGCCTCAGGCCTCAGAAAAATCTTTGAACCTCTCGTTGCAACTTGTGCGTATCCATCCACAGAGAATCGTGAGCAGTTAGTCATTAATGACTTTTAGATACGGGAAAATGATCCGGCCGTGGTGAATCTTCCCTGAGAGCTCGCTCTCACTTGCGGTATTACAGAATTTACCGCAGCACGGACGTAACGCGGATCGCGCGCTTTTATGATTTACGGCACGTGGTTGTGGGTCGTTTGATGTGATTATTACACGCATGCTCTCGGTCTATTGATAAATTAATGGTACGCGGCTTCAAGCTATTCATTCCCCGAGTTAACGTCACAGCGCGGACTATCGAGAACAACGATGAGCTAAACGTATATGGAACGAGGATTAATTGCTTATTATGTGCCTGTCCGTATAGGGGATCATCCGATCGTCTCTACCGATCTTGCGGCTACGCAGCGATTGCGAACAATCGTTAAATTAATTAAAGGAAAAGAATTTCAAAATTAATACTTTTTCGTTTGTTCTAGAATTCGATCATTTTTAACCAATAAAATGAACTCGAAATCGAATGAATTTATTAATTAAATTAATTTTATTAAATTTACTTATTCGATTAATTTTATTGAATGTATTTATTCGATTAATTTTATTGAATTTATTTATACGATTAATTTTATTTACTTTATTTATTCGGTTTGATTTATTCGAATAATTTTATTCAATTTATTTATTCGATTTATTTCAACTAAATAATTGAACTCGAAATCATTTTTAACGAATAAATTAAACTCAAGTGTGCGAATTGTGCAGCTTAAACGGTCATCAAGCTTGAAAAATAAGACTTTGAATAAAATGAAGAAACACTTTTTAGTGTGTTCTCGAAGTTATTTTTAACGAAAAATTAAACTCGAAATTAAATAAATTTATTAATTCGATTAATTTTATTAAATTTATTCATTCGATTTGTTTTAACGAATAAATTGAGATCGAAATCATTTTTAACGAATAAATTCAACTCAAGTGTGCGCGTTTTGCAGCTTTAAGGATAATCGAGCTTAAAAAATGAGTTAGAATAATGAAGACATGCTAGTCGGATAGGACATTCAGCCAACTTATAAGCACATTACGAAAATTTAAAGCAAACTTTCACATTTATTTAAAAAATTCATTAATTAAAGATTCTGAGCGAATATAAACAATAACGGATATAAACGCTCCACCAATCAAAATCCGAATAAAGTAAGGAAATTTATTTAAAGAAAAATTATAATCCTTTGGAATAATTAAAAATTTTCCAGTTACATTAGAAGTTACAATTTTTATAATTATCAATGTAGGTTTCGTAGCTGTTTTTTTTTTTCAATATTTTATTTGAGGTTTCATTGATCACGGGACCGAGAATAGAAGGGAATTTCCCATCGATGGGGTTGACCAATCCCGGGATTGTAAAAGGCTGTTGAATTTCGAGATCGAGAGAGAACGTAACCGCGACACAAAGATAGGACGCCCGAAGACAATTTCCGGTTTCTAAAATCCTTTCTCGGGTTTCGAGGTTTGCTGTATCGTAAAAAAAATATATATGTATATATATATATATATATGGCAAAAATGGAGATGCATAGATTGGCAGTCAGCTGAAAAGAGAAGGAAAAAAAAGAGAGGGGGAGGGGAGGGAGTTGATTCAAAACCACGCGGGCGTCGCTCACGCACAATTTCCCCAGCAATCAACGCAGCCGGAAACCAGAACGAATCCCATTGCCAGTGAAATGTTCACTTATTTCGGGACCTTGATTGGTCACAACTCGCCCGAACTCGACACACCGGTATTGGGGTGTGACTTTTCGAACCCTTCGTTCCATCGGGAGGAAGGACCCCTGAAAACACCCCCCACCCCCCGGACTCGTGTGCGAACCACCCTTCACGCCTCGGTCTTTCACAAGCCCGTGAAAGACACCCCGAGGGCAAGTTCGCATTGGTCTTCGTTAATTTTATTAGACGATTCCATTTTGGTGCCCCTTTGGCTGTTCCGGACCCTTTCCCAGAAAAAGATGGCGGAGTAGGCACGCACATACATACGCAGGGGTTATAAAATTTCGAGAAAAAAGAATCATGATAATAATTATTATCATGATTCTTTTTTTCGGGTAATTATAATTAACGGAAGCTTCACTCCGGAAGTACTGAAGTTTTAGGCTCTTTTTATTTTTGTTTTTAAAAAACCATCTTGTCCTCTTAAAAATAGCTTTCTAGGGAGAAAGGTTCCTTCAAAAAGATTTCTAGGGAGAAAGGTTCGTTATAAAAGATTTCTAGAGAGAAGGGTTCCTTAAAGAAGATTTCTAGGAAGAAAGGTTCCTCAAAAAAGATTTCGAGGAGGAAGCTTCCTTAAAAAAAGATTTCTAGGAAGAAAGGTTTCTTAAAAAAAGCTTTCTAGGAGGATGCTTCCTTAAAAAAAGCTTTCTAGGAGGAAGCTTCCTTAAAAGAGATTTCTAGGAAGAAAGGTTCCTTAAAAAAAGCTTTCTAGGAGAAAGCTTCCTTAAAAAAGTTTTCTAGAACGAAAGCTTCCGTAAATAAAATTTCTAGGAAAAAAGGTTCCTTAAAAAAGATTTCCAGTTGGAAGCTTCCTTAAAAAGTTTTCTAGAAAGAAAGCTTCCGTAAATAAGATTTCTAGGAAAAAAGGTTCCTTAAAAAGATTTCTAGGAAGAAAGGTTCCTGAAGAAAGCTTTCCAGGAAGAAAGCTTCCTTAAAAAAGCTTTCCAGGAAGAAAGCTTCCTTAAAAAAGCTTTCCAGGAAGAAAGCTTCCGTAAAAAAGCTTTCCAGGAAGAAAGCTTCCTTAAAAAAGCTTTCCGGGAAGAAAGCTTCCTTAAAAAAGCTTCCTTAAAAAAGCTTTCCAGGAAGAAAGCTTCCTTAAAGAAGCTTTCCAGGAAGAAAGCTTCCTTAAAAAAGCTTTCTACGGGGAAAGCTTACTTTAAAAAGCTTTGCAGGAAGAAAGCTTCCTTTAAAAAGCTTTGCAGGAAGAAAGCTTCCTTTAAAAAGCTTTCCAGGAAGAAAGCTTCCTTTAAAAAGCTTTCCAGAAAGAAAGCTTCCTTTAAAAAGCTTTGCAGGAAGAAAGCTTCCTTTAAAAAGCTTTGCAGGAAGAAAGCTTCCTTTAAAAAGCTTTGCAGGAAGAAAGCTTCCTTAAAAAAGCTTTCTAGTAAGGACGCTTGCTTAAAAACGCTTTCTAGGTAGAAGGCTTCCCATAGAAATCATTCTAGGAAGAAAGGGATAACAAAAATGATTTTTTTATTTCTAGAAAAGCCGTCTTTTCTTTCCACGAAAACTTTTCTTTTTTTTCTAAAAACCTTTCCAAAAAAACAATTATTTTCTTCTTCCAAAAAAACAATTATTTTCATGGTTTTTCTGTTCAAGAAAAACGTTACTTTTTAAAATCCGTTTTATTGTTTTCCGGCAATGGCGTAAAATAGAAGCTGCAGGGATGATCGATGTGTCTTGGAAATACCGGAAATACGAGTAACCGAGGCGTATCGAGAAATCGAGCACCGGGCGTTCCGCTTTTTACGACTTTGCGTCCGCTCGGGTTTTGTTTCGAAAAGACCGCGCGCGCGCGCGCGGCCGCGTCTTTCTTGCCTAGCAAAAATCTTTCGTCATAAATTTTCCAGCCATTTTCTCTGTTACGAGCATTCCCTCGATTTCTCTCTTTGTCTGTTTTCTCATCTGGAGACGCCGCGTTGTGTGTACAAGCGTACTATTTGCAATAAAAACTTACAAACGTCATACACGCTTATCTACAGGGTGTCGTTGTTTCACTGAAAAAAATAAATATAATGCTTGAAATGGATCGTGGCCACTACTCGGAGCGGTGACCGCTTAACCGTACATCGGTCGGCCATCAACCCATTACCGGAAGCACGGTATGTCCACGCTTTAAATTAATTCACCAGAACGTTTAATATAAAACGATAAATTAACGAAAAAAATTTTGACCCGGGTTTTACACAGTTTCCCCGTGCCCTCGGCGAACTCTAGTGTAGGTTAAAACGCCCGTGGATGCAACGACTAGATAGCAACAAGTGAGAAAATTGAATAATGGATTTGTTTGGAATTTTCTATATTTGTTTGGGTTTGGGTTTGGGCCCATACAGAATTTCCCGAATTTGATAAGGTTCCTAATCGAAACGCCTCAATTACAGTCCTTCAGTGGCTGATCGCATTTTTCTACTGAGGGCTGTTCAAAGCAAAATAATACGGGCCTTGGGTTTGGGTTTGGGTTTGGGTTTGTTAGGGTTTGGATTTAGGTTTGTCAGGGTTTTGGTTTGGTAGCGTTTGGGTTTTGGTTTGGATTTTTTAGGGTTTGGGTTTGTTTGAATTTGAGTAGGTTTTGGTTTGGGTTTGTTTGGGTTTGTATTTGTTAGGGTTTGGGTTTGTTACGGTTTGAGTTTGTTTGGGTTTGGGTATGTCTTGGTTTATTTGGATTTGGGTTTGTTTGAATTTGAGTAGATTTTGGGTTGGGTTTGTTTGGGTTTGGGTATGTTACGGTTTGAATTTGTTTGGGTTTGGGCATGTCTTGGTTTACTTGGGTTTGGGTTTGTTAGGGTTTGGGATTGTTTGAATTTGAGTATGTTTTGGCTTGGGTTTGTATTTGTTAGGGTTTGGGTTTGTTACGGTTTGAGTTTGTTTGGGTTTGGGTATGTCTTGGTTTATTTGGGTTTGGATTTGTTAGGGTTTGGGTTTGTTTGAATTTGAGCAGGTTTTGGTTTGGGTTTGTTTGGGTTTGTATTTACTAGGGTTTGGGTTTGTTACGGTTTGAGTTTGTTTGGGTTTGGGTTTGTTTGGATTTAGGTTTGGGTTTGGGCTTGTTTGGGTTGGGGACCATAAAGAATTTCTCGAATTTGATAAGGTTTCTAATCGAAGAGCCTCACCTACAGTCCCTCAGTGGCCGAACGCACTTTTTTACTGAGGGCTATTAAAAGCAAAATAATAAGGGCCTTCAAGGTTGTCGGAAAGACTCATTTTCCACCATGATAACTGCATAAGTTATCCCTGTCATTGGATACGGGGGCAACCTTCGAAAGAAATAATTTTTCCTATGAAAAGTAATCATCGAAAATTAGTCGTTAAAAATGTTTTTGGAAACGTGCTGTATTTATGAATCAAGACAATAAGAATAGTAAGTGTGTTATTTTTTGATACATATTTTAATGTAAAGTGTAATCAATTTTTTATGACTTCACCTATTTTTTTATTTTAACCTACTATCGAGTTTGGTAATTACGATACCATAAATAATTTGGTCGAACCTGTGTACACTGGTTCTGATAGGGATTGCCACAATGAGGGCTTTAAGGGCTCAGTTGAAGCTTCCCTGATGTCGTATATTGATATCGAATTTCCATCGTTAAAACCCAACAAAAATAATTTAGTTCTAATTATTTTTTCGTCTCTTTCCATGTAAATTCTCTTTCATGTAAATCCATGAAATAATAAAAATCCATACATTCATGAAAATCGATAAAAATCCATAAAATCCATAAAATCTATAAAATCCATAAAATCTATAAAATCTATAAAATTCATAAAATCTATCAAATCCAAAAAATCTATAAAATCCATAAAATCTATAAAATCCATAAAATCTATAAAATCCATAAAATCTATAAAATCCATAAAATCTATAAAATCCATAAAATCTATAAAATCTATAAAATCTATAAAATTCATAAAATCTATAAAATCCAAAAAATCTATAAAATCCATAAAATCTATAAAATCTATAAAATCTATAAAATCCGTAAAATCTATCAAATCCAAAAAATCTATAAAATCCATAAAATCTATAAAATCCATAAAATCTATAAAATCCATAAAATCTATAAAATCTATAAAATCCATAAAATCTATAAAATATTCATTACGACTCTTATTAATCGATAAAAATCAAGCCAATATTTATTACGACTCTTATTAAACCATAAACTTCAAGAAAATATTTATTACGACTCTTATTAATCTATAAAAATCAAGAAAATATTTATGACGACTCTTATCAATCCATTAAAATCAAGCAAATATTTATTACAACTCTTATTAATGAGCATCTCAAATCGAAAATTATTCCACGAAATAACAAAAATAAACAATCGCGAACGAAATATTTCGTCGGATTTCAAGGACGCAAATTTCAAGCCCATCTCTAGAATAACCAGTAAATGAGTATATTCGAGTAGTTTGATATCGATGGGACACCCTGTACGTGCATATACACTGCAGCGCAAGTTGCCACATAATTGCTCCCTTAGTCGTTGAAAAGTATTCGCGAATAAGAAACGTAACGTTACGAGAGCGATAAAAAGCGAAACGATCGCGAGGTAGAAAGAAACCGCGACAAGAGCCAATGGAAAAAAAACAAAAAAAAATCGAAAGGAAGAAAAAAAAATCAACGAGTCGAAGATGGTACGGGAGAAAAATCAAGGCGCCGAGGAGATCTCGTTCCAGTTACCCTCGTTCGCGTCTGACTAGCATTAAGACTTTGTCACGAAAAAAAAACCAAAAAACGAAAAAAAAAAAAAATCATTTTCTCGCCACGAACGGAAAATCGGATATTCGGAAAATCACAAGGCTCGCATTTCTCATCCCTATTATCGAAACTGCGAGTTACATTTCG
>JAPYZJ010002711.1:0-19891 GCA_030522765.1 Ophioninae sp. B BG-2022a | reverse complement strand
ATTTGATTTTTTTTTTCATTTTCAATTGTCATTTTTTATTTTTCAATT
The DNA here is from genome assembly GCA_030522765.1 of Ophioninae sp. B BG-2022a. NCBI lineage: Eukaryota > Metazoa > Arthropoda > Insecta > Hymenoptera > Ichneumonidae > Ophioninae sp. B BG-2022a. The sequence continues at coordinate 19,843 of JAPYZJ010002711.1, read as the reverse complement.
TGATTTTTTTTTTCATTTTCAATTGTCATTTTTTATTTTTCAATTTGATTTTTTTTTTTCATTTTCAATTGTCATTTTTTATTTTTCATTTTGTTTTTTAATTTTTTGGTTTACATTTGCAATTTTCATTTGTCATTTTTTATTTTTCAATTTGATTTTTGATTTTCTGTTTTTCATTTTCTATTTTCAATTGTCATTTTTTATTTTTCAATTTGACTTTTGATTTTTTGTTTTTCATTTTTCAATTTCACTTTTCATTTTCACTTCCATTTTCTATTTTCCATTTTTCAATATCACGTTTCTTTTTCATTTTTTATTTGCCATTTTTATTTTCCCCTTTTTTATTATCAATTTCATTTTTCATTTTTCATTTTTCATTTTTCATTTTTCATTTTTCATTTTTCATTTTTCATTTTTCATTTTTCATTTTCATTTTTCATTTTTCATTTTTCATTTTTCATTTTTCATTTTTCATTTTTCATTTTTCATTTTTCATTTTTCATTTTTCATTTTTCATTTTTCATTTTCACTTTTCACTCCCATTTTCTATTTTCCATTTTTTGATTTCACGTTTCATTTTCATTTTTTATTTTTATATTTCGTTTGTCGTTTGTCATTATCATTTTAATTGTTCATGATTTGTAATTACTTTTATAATCCTTTAATAATTGAAGTGTTAATACGTTTGTTAAGATCTTGCAGGCTGTGCGCCATAGGAAGGTCCGAGGCGAAGTTCCCTCAGGTCGATCCTCGAGCAAGCTCGTGGCAACGTCCTTGAAGAGGGACTCGGGGAATTTTTGCTGTGGATTTACGACCAAGGTTCGTTGCACAATTATCTTTTTCGCACTTAAGGAGTTGAAAATACACGAGGAAAAAAATAACGAACACGGGATTCCCACGTGAAAAATTTGCAACGTTTTTCCGCGTAATTTAAAGAAATAGATAAATTTTATTTAGTAGCAGTTTTTATTATCCAGGAAAATAAAATGTGCCTTTTTTTTTACGTTTTTCCAACGCCAATAAAATCCCATTTGCCTTTTACTTCACCAATCAAACTTTGCTTCGAGATTGAGGTCTTGCATAATGGATATTGAAAAAGAGTCAAAATCTTTGAAAATTTGAGAGATGATGGTTCTTCGCAAAATAATAATAATGAATGAATTATTTTCGATTTTTTCACTGAATAATTAAGTTATTAATAATATAGTTGAGTAATTAAAAAATTATGAATTAATAAAATTAACAAATGATTATTAATTAATGGTCTCGTTAATTTAATTCAAAGTATAAAGGTTAATTAAGTATTAACAAGATTGTTGACATAAATATAAATAAATGTTTCAATAATTTTTTTAATGATTAATTAAATGAGATAAATAATTAAAAATAATAATTTACTTAATTATAAATAAATGGTATAAATTATTAAATTTTCGAGTCGGATTCTTTTTTCAGTTTTCGATTATTATCAAAAGTGTAACGATGAAAATTTCCAAATATTAATATATTTTTTTAAATTGTATGAAAATCATAAAAATTAATAACAAATCGAAAATTTCCTCATTTTGGATAAACTTTTAGTCAACCAATTCTTCCAGTGATTCGCTAAATTGAAAAAACGACCTAGTGTTTTGTCCCGATAATTTATTACTTTCGGGTGTTTTAATTCATTTATTGACGCACTCCGCAGCCTTTGTGAAAAAAGTGCGCTCTCGCGGAAAAAAACATGACGCATCTGTGTTGTTGCACCGCTTGGTCAAACACGAGTTCGATAAATACTTTGAAGATTTGCCGTGAGGGAGCAATCACCTCTCGTCATATTGGCTATGAGATTAAGGCTTGTATCAAAAACAAATAATAACAGATATAAACATGAAATAAAAAAAAAAAAATTAAATATAAAATATAAAAATTATCAAAAATTTCCTACTATATTATAAAAAAAATTACAAAATCGAAATGAACAAATGAAAAAATCAATACTCGTCAAAATCGAAGTTTTTAATTCGCGAAAACCAAAAAACTGGTTTTATTTCCAAAATTTGAAAAAAAAAAATTAATTCAAAAAGGCAAAATGATAGAATTTTGATTTGGAAAAACGAATATTGGAGCGCTTAAGGTGAATAAGAAAGAGGGTTGGCATTCTAGGTTCGTTCTCGACCGCGTTCAATCATTAAGCGACCGTGAGTCGCATGAGTTACGTAAACGGAAGTGTCGTTTCTTCGTTTCCTTTTCTTTTTTTTTTTTTTTTGTTTTTTTCGCTCTTCCGATGTTCTTTCCGAATTATTTTCATTATTTTTTCAAAAAACATTCGAAGCTGAAATTTCGAAAAAAATCGGTTGTCCAAAAACAAAAATCAATATTTAAATGGTCGACTATTTATTTCGGATTTTGAACAGCTATGTGCGGAGGTACACCGGGCAACGACTCTGAGCCAAAAATTCAGAACGAAAATGAAAAATGTACGATACGGGCCGACGATAAAAACGAGATTGCCAAGGGGAGGGGAGTGATCATCGGGACTAACGGAACCATGGAGAAGAAGTATATAATTCCCCAGATCGCTGGGAACCCCGAAAAAGACGTTTTCGCCGGGGCATATCACAATTTTGATAATGATAACGGGAACGGTCTCAAAACTCCTGTTGATCGATTGAAGACGGAAAAATTGAACGAAATAAATGGAGGTACGACATACATTATCGATCAGTTGGTTCGTCATAATTTTTTATCGCGATCGTTTTTCGTTGCGTTTGCCCGTGAAGACTCATTGTTTTCATTGATTCACACCTATTGGCTCAATAATGACAATTTTATAAGTTCTTCGTACGTATAAACAACTTCTTTTTTTTTCTCGATTTTAGTATTTTTTTTAATAGAATTTTGGGTTTTTTCAAAATTATTTTATCGATTTTAACGAATTTATAAATTTTTTTTTTGAAATTAAATCTTTATAGATTTACTCTCAATTTCAATTTTTTTTAACGATTTTATAGTTAAACATTTTATAGGTTTTTCGGCCAGATAAAAAATGTAGTTTTTTTCTCGATTTTAGTGGTTTTATTTTTTAATTTCGTGTTTTTTGAAATTATTTTATTTAACGATTTTGATATTTTATTTTCCAAACTAAGTCTTTATAAGTTTACTTTCAATTTCATTTTTTTTTTTTTCGATTTTATTTTTTTTTTTTTCGATTTTATATTTTTTTTTTATATGATTTTATGGTTTTATTTTCGATTCGACAATTTTTGAAAGCCAAACAAACCCAAACAAAAATAAAAAACGTTTTTGTCGTGTTTTCCCGTGAACGTTTGTAAATACGTGAAATTCACTCGGAGGGTTGCACTGAGTCACGGTTGAATTTATTTGTGATAACGCAGAAACTTCTTACGCTCGCTTGGAACGACGATAGTAGCATTCCGACTTTTAAAACGCGCTCGTCAATTGTTCGACGATGCAAACACACGGATGCGCGAAGTTTTTCCGTTCGGTGCACTCGATCGTCGGATTTCTACTTTAATCGCAGATCAATTGAATATTTTTTTATATTCAATCAATTTATTTTCAATTATTATTCATTTTGATCGATTACCATTGATTTTCAATGATTATTAATTGTTACTCATTTTTATTCACTTTCACGTTTAAAAATTAATTGATTGAATATTTTTCACATTCGATCGTAATTAACAATAAATAATAATCATTTTCAATTATTATCAATTTTTATCGATCATTGTTCACTTTGACCTTTGAAAATTAATTTATTAAATATTTTTTATATTAGATCGTAATGAATAATAATTAATCAAAATTTTGAATTATTAGTAATTTTTATCGATTATTAATTGTCAATTCTTGTGTAATTCGTGTTTATGACTGTTTGCTTTTACGTTTAAAAATTGATCGAATATTTGTTACATTCGATCGAAATTGATAATATTGCTTTAAAAAATTCGATAATTAATTCTTATCAATTATAATTAATCTTCAATTCTTGTTCATTCTTATCAATTATCGCTGTTAAATTTAATCATTAATTGATCGAATATTTTTCCATTCGATCGAAATAGATGTTTTCAAAAATTTGATTATTGTTAATTCTTATCAGTTATAACTCATTATCGCATGTAAAAAATTATAGATTTAATGTTTAACGAAATAAATCGATATATGAAATAATCGAAGGTATATAAATAAAAAAAAAATGTATAAATCGACGAACAGGAAACGGATCGCTGTCAAGCGGAAGTTCAATCGTGACGATATCGTCCGTAACGAATTCGGATCCGGATCCGGAGGATCCCGCAGGCGGGAAACCCGGAAGTTCGGAAAAAAAGAGGAAACTCGGACACGAGGAGAGATGGCAGCATACGGCGCTTCAAGTTTCGGTGCCTTTTTTAATCGCGGGAGTTGGAACGATCGGAGCTGGCCTCGTCCTTCAAAACGTCGAGGTATCGTTTTTCACTTTTCTTTTTTTTTCCTCCCACACCCGATGAACCGTAATTTTACAAAATGAAAGAAGAAAAAAAAAGAAAATATGCGCGCTCGTTACGATTCGAGTGAGAAAGGTTATACACTCGTTTCATACCGGCTTGTCTCGACAGGTCTATAAATATTTAGACTATTTAAAACCGACCATAATCGCGTGACGCGTTGAATCGTTTATTGTTCCGAGGCTCCGCAATGTATTAGAACTCGTTATGCACCATCGTCTCTCATTTTTCATTGAAACGAGTGTTCCACGAATAGGCAATCTTTTATTCGCGATTTCAATCTTTTCTTCAACGACGAAAATCCAAAAATGTCCAATGAAGTGAAAACAGCGACACAAACTAAAACAGAAAAAAAAATTCATTTATTTTTAATCGACAGATTCAATGAGGTATTTACATACGGATAAAGGCAAATGAATTTCCAAATTGGCTATTTTATATCGAAACTGTTGAAATATATTATTCGACTGCTGCGGTCGGAAGTATCAAAAAAGTTTTCGAAAATATTCTGAGTCTCTTCGAAGTCCTAGAAAACCGGAAATTTAGGAAGGTTTGAGAATATTATGAAATTCTGAATTCCTACATTCCTGAATATCGTTGATTTCATGGAACTTCCGAAATTTTGAGATCTTCTGAATTTCATGAAAATCCTGAAATCCTGAAATGTCCTAAATTTCATAAAAAATCTGAAATTCTGAAATGTACTAAATTTCATAAAAAATCTGAAATTCTGAAATGTACTAAATTTCATAAAAAATCTGAAATGCTGAAATCTCCTAAATTTCACGAAAATCCTGAAATCTCGTAAATTTCATGAAAATCCTGAAATCTCCTAAATTTAATGAAAATCCTGATATCCGGAAATCTTCTAAATTTCATGAAAATCCTGGAATCCCGAAATCTTCTAAATTTCATGAAAATCCTGAAATCCCGAAATTTTCTAAATTTCATGAAAATCCTGGAATCCCGAAATCTTCTAAATTTCATGAAAATCCTGAAATCCCGAAATCTCCTAAATTTCATGAAAATCCTCAAATCCCGAAATTTCCTAAATTCCATAAAAATCCTCAGATCCCGAAATCTTCTAAATTTCATGAAAATTCTGAAATCTCCTGGATTACATAAAAAAATCAGAAATCCTGAAATCTTCCAAATTTCATAAAAAAATCTGAAATCCTGAATTCTCCTAATTTTCATGGATATTCCGAAACAGCGAACATTCCAGATTGATCACAAAGAGAAAAAAAGAATTTCTTGACGAATTGTACGAATTGGAGGCAATGAGAGCGACGCTTATTGAAAATAGATGAAACAGCATATTCGCTCGTGTGGAACGTATCGAAATCGAAACAGCAAATCGACAACTGTGACGATCGAGTTGATTGGTCGTTAAAACTCGTATCAAGTCTCGCTAGGATCGCGTCTTTGACTCACGAGATCGCAATTGTTGAGATCACATCTATCAGAACGTTGCGAATCGTTACGTAACGCGGATCGTTTGGGCGCGCGTGTGGGTGCGTTTTTGTATAATAGAGTGCGACGAGAACATACTCGAACGTTCTTTTTTTCGACCGTTCCTCTGATTCTGATTGGGATAATGGAAATACGTGATAATGAAAATACGTGATACGCGACAAAGAATTTTTATCGCCCCTGGTTAGAAATGTATGAAGTTTATATTTTCTATTTTATGAATTTCTCGTCAGTAGAGAAATTTTCGCTAAAAGCTAATACACTGCAGAAACAAAAGGTCGACTATGAATATATATTTTTCCACACAATGTGACAAAGTGACAATGTCCAAAACGTGCCAAAACTTTTGAACTTCCGGTCGAACTGGAATATTCGATCGACCTTCTTGACCTTGATATTCTAAGGGAATCCCTAAAAGGATTTTTGTCGACCAGTTTTCGGGATGTCGAAATTTGAAGATTATTCATTTGCGCTACGACTATAATAAAAAAATCCAAACAAACCCAAACGAACCCAAACAAATTTTAAAAACCAAAACCGACCCAAACAAACCGAAGAAAAAAACCAGAATCTAACCCAACGAACCTAAACAATCATAAACTGAACCAAACCGACCCAAATCCAAATTGAATCGTACAAACCCGACCCAAACAAACCCAAACTCACCTGAACTCAAGCAAACGAACCCAAACAAACCTAAACCGATCCAAGCAAACCTAAGCCAATCCAAGCAAACCCAAACCGACCCAAACAATCCTAAACGAAAACAAACAAACCCAAACCGACCCAAACCATCCCAAACGAATACAAACAAACCCAAACGGACCCAAACAATCCCAAACGAATACAAACAAACCCAAACCGACCTAAACAAACCCAAACCGACCCAAACAATCCCAAACGAATACAAACAAACCCAAACGGATCCAAACAATCCCAAACGAATACAAACAAACCCAAACCGACCTAAACAAACCCAAACCGACCCAAAGAATCCCAAACGAATACAAACAAACCCAAACAAACCCAAACGAATACAAACAAACCCAAACCGACCCAAACAATCTCAAACGAATACAAATAAACCCAAACCGACCTAAACAAACCCAAACCGACCCAAACAATCCCAAACGAATACAAACAAACCCAAACCGACCCAAACAATCCCAAACAAACCCAAACAAACCCAAACAAACCTAAACAACTCCAAACCCAAACAAGCCCGACCCAAACAAACCGATCCGTTGTGCCATTAATAAAAACCTTGATAATCAACAAAAACCCATAGACTAAGACTTTATTCGTATATTTTTTTTCCAGAAATGGCCGGTTTTTCGAAACGTTTCCCAAATATTGATTCTCGTACCGTCGTTGCTCGGACTAAAGGGGAACCTCGACATGTGCCTCGCTTCGCGTCTTTGCACCCAAGCGAATCTCGGCAACATGACCGCTTGGCGAGAGATCATGAAAATGATCGTCGGAAATTTGGCATTGGTGCAAATACAGGCGATCGTCGCGGCAACTATAGTGTCGTTATTCGCTACGGCGGTTTACGCCGCGATGGAAGGTGTCTTCGTTTGGAATCACGCTCTCCTCATGACCGCTGCCAGTGTCACGACCGCTACATGTTCCTGCTTCGTTTTAGGTACGCATCGCCTCGAAAAAAATTTTTCTCCGACCAGCTCATTCCCTTTGAACAAATAACACACTTTTATTCAATTTCACTCTTTTTCGGATGATAAAATTATGACAAAATCAAAAATCAACTTTTCATTGGCTTTCCTACTGACATTTTTTCCCGAGCTATGAAATTTTGAAAATATCATTTTAACAGATAACAACGCAAAATCCGTTACGAAAATTTATATTTAACCATTATATTTTCAACTTTTTCGGCAACGAATTGATAACCAAGAAATTATGTCAATTATCAATAAATAAATAATTATATAATAGTAATTGATAATCGATAATGAGTAATCAAATAAATTGACAAATAATATCAACAGTAGTAAAGCCAATTAAAGACTTTAATAAAATCAATTAAAATAGAAAATAATTTATATATACAAAAAATAGTATTGAAAAAGCAAGTTTTTATTATGTTAAATAAAAGCTTGCTTTTTTCAAATATGTTTGATCGATAAACATTTTTATTATTTGGATGTTTTAATGTTTCAATTAAATAAATTGAATGTTTCAGTTTTTCAAATGAAACCTGGTTTTTAACGAATATTTTTTGTACATATGAATTGATTTTGTAAATCGATAGATTTGATTAATTTCTTTAAATTATATTATTTACTTATTCATTTATTTACGGTTACTTTTATTTATTTATTTATTTATTATTTATTTATTTATTTATTCATTTATTCATTTATTTATTAATGAATTAATTTATTATTTATTTATTTATGTCTTCATTTACGAAAAATTTTCACGAAAAAGCATGTTACTTCCGGATCGTTTTCATGAAAAAAAAAGAAAACAAAAATCATACAGCATCCATTATTGTTTTCGAACCCTCAAAAAAATTCGTTTGATCAATAAATCCTTCGTTCTGTTTTTCTTGAATTGATTCCAGATATCATAATGATAATCGTAATAATGTTATCTTATCGGTACAAAATGAATCCGGACAATCTGGCAACGCCACTCGCGGCGTCTTTCGGTGACGTAGTTTCCGTGAGTGTCCTATCAGCGATCGCGTCTTTTTTGTACGTTAATCTCGAGACGCAGATCTGGATACCGTACGTATTGCTCGGCTGTTACCTGGTCCTCTTGCCCGTTTGGATATACATCGTCCTCAGGAACAAGTACACTAGGAATGTCCTCACCTCGGGTTGGGTACCCGTGCTCTCCGCACTATTCATCAGTGGGTGAGTTTTCCAACTTTATCACTCTCATTTCCCATGATAACCCAAACAAACCCAAACAAACCTAAATCCTAACCAAAATGCAAAAGTATCCTAACGAAAACCAGTTTTCCAAGTTTCTCAGCCCCATTTCCCATAATAACCCAAACAAACCCAAACAAACCTAAATCGTACCCAAAATGCAAAAATATCCTAACGAAAACCAGTTTTCCAAGTTTCTCACCTCCATTTCCCATAATAACCCAAACAAACCCAAACAAACCTAAATCCTAACCCAAAATGCAAAAATATCCTAACGAAAACCAGTTTTCCAAGTTTCTCACCTCCATTTCCCATAATAACCCAAACAAACCCAAACCAACCTAAATCCTAACCAAAACATTGAAATATCCCATTTCTAACCCCTTTCTTGTTTTCAGCCTCGGTGGTTTAGTTCTCAGCAAAGCGGTCGACGTACTTCAAGGATTTCTCATATTTCAACCGATAATCAACGGCATAGGTGGTAATTTGGTATCCGTTCAAGCATCGAGAATCTCCACGACGCTTCATCAGACGTCACTCTTGGGGATTCTGCCACCGCATTCTAAAATGTGCGTTTCACCGTGGCAAGCGCTCATCAAAGGAGGTACGATTTATTATTATTATTATTATTATTATTATTATTATTATTATTATTATTATTATTATTATTATTATTATTATTATTATTATTATTTTATTACATATTTTTTAAAAATATTAAATAAAACAATAATAAAAATATATCGTGAAAAGATCGATTCCTTTTTAATATTATTATTATTATTATTATTCTATTAAATATTTTAAAAAATATTAAATAAAACAATAATGAAAATATATCATGAAAAGATTGATTATTTTTCAATATTGTTATTATTATTATTATTATTATTATTATTATTATTGTTGTTGTTGTTCGATCATATGGATGGCCATCTTAAAATGCCAAAACTATGAAAAACTCTCATTGTCAGAACTCGTTGATGCGTTAGTCGGTGTTCGGATAAACGGTCACCGGTCCGAGTATCGACTACGCAAAAGGCAGGAACTCGAAGTGATGACAAAACCGACCACTGACTGAAAAATCTAAACTGTCGTTTCGAGTGTGATGAATATTACTCGGGAATAATCTCGCATTCACGAATCACTTCAAACCCATTTCCGGATTCGGGTTGAAATTGAAAGGAAACGTGAAATACGGACGTTTTCATGAAACGAGTCGATATGTGCTTTTTTTTTGCAGTCCCCTATGCAAAATCAGCAAGAATACTCATAGCTATGGCTATACCCGGCCAATTACTCTTCATATTCGTCGCCGATTACATCGAGCAAAAAAGATCGACGCTTCACGCCTACTTCATTGTTTCCTACATCATTGTTGCTGTATTGCAGGTGAGCGAACGCAGCTGGCGAAGCAAATAAATTTGACGAGTTCCCAAATGCATTGTCGTTTGCTCGTTGAACGTTTTTTTTTTCCCTCGAGCTTTTTCGATAGATTGTGACTCAGCTGTCTGAAAGAGAAATACACTGAAGGGCATAACGAATATTACTACGTAACACACGAGTGCGACAGAGATAGTCGAAACGTTAAAAACCGCGATTTTTCAAGAATGAATAGTTTTTATCGAAAATGGCGACCGGGGCGCCATCGGTGCCATCGTCCTAAATGCACACAACAAATTTCGTACCGATTGGTTCAGCCGTTTCGGAGAAAAGTCGTTTCAAAATTTCGAAGTGGACGAAAACGCGTTCTCGGTTTCTCTTCGCGATTTCTCAAGGATGAAACATTTTTATTCAAAATGGCGAGCAGGTGCAGAAAGTACCCGTTTGAACGTATCCATAAATAGCTTCCCACGCTAAATTTGAAAAAAAAAACATGTAGAAAAAGTCGACACTCACCGAGGAAAAATGATTATCCAACGCCTTCGTCTTTAATGTAATTCCAGGTAATCCTGCTGCTGTACGTCGCCCACATAATGATACACGCGATGTGGAGGTTCAAAATTGATCCTGACAATTCTGCGATACCATATCTCACCGCGCTTGGCGATTTGTCCGGTACCTTGCTGTTGGGCGGTGCGTTCTGGTTCCTCAAGGAGATCCACCACGAGTATGGAAAGTGAGCTGGAAAGCAATCACGGATCAATGCCACTTTGAATTTGAATTGGGATCAGACGACGAGCTAGGGATATGCGACAGTAGTTACTCGAATTTTCTTGAATGCGTCGAAACGAGTTTGGCTATTGGGGACTGATTGAATCATTTATCTCGAATAGTAGGACAATGACGATTTATACAAATCGCAGAAGGATCCCTCGTTTACCCAAAAAGCATGCAATTTTTTTGTTAATGAACGAAAAATGTTTGTAGAAATTTCGTCGAATGCTTTGCCACGGTGGAGAATCGGAGGAAACCCATGGTTACTTAAATGTTAACTTACGTTAACTCAAGTAATAAATTAACTCAAGTAATAAGTTAACTCAAGTAATAAGTTAACTCAAGTAATAAGTTATCTCAAGTAATAAGTTATCTCAAGTAATAAGTTAACTCGAGTTAACTTAAGTTAACTTAGTTCTTGAGTTAACTTGTTTCTTGAGTTAACTCAAGTTAACCTATTTCTTGAGTTACCTCGAGTTAACCTATTTCTTGAGTTACCTCGAGTTAACCTATTTCTTGAGTTAACTTGAGTTAACCTATTTCTTGAGTTAACTTGAGTTAACTTATTTCTTGAGTTAACTTGAGTTAACTTATTTCTTGAGTTAACTTGAGTTAACTTATTTCTTGAGTTAACTTGAGTTAACTCATTTCTTGAGTTAACTTGAGTTAACTCATTTCTTGAGTTAGCTTGAGTTAACTTATTCCTTGGGTTAACTTGAGTTAACTTGTGTCTTGAGTTGACTTAAGTTAACGTATTACTTAAGTATTAACGATTAGTTAAGTCCGAATCATGGACGCCCCAATCAAGAACATTAAAGATGCCGTTCTTTCCTCCGTCTTCCTGTAACAATCGTAATAGTCCCGCGTATAAGTATTAACATCGTAATGAGAATAAGCGTCCAGAATATTAAGGGGAGGGGGGAGGTGGACCATATATGAAAGGTGCAGAAACAACATTAAAACCCCCCGTATTAATTACAATACTCATAAACGTGCGTTTTTGCTTGATAACGGTAGACTCGAATTTATTGAATGGTTTCCGGTGCGTACGAAGTAGCGTCGCCGAGGAAAACAATAAAAATGACAAGCACGAAAAAAACATGATTTTAAGATTGTCGAAATGCGATGAGAATAATTAATTTTTTTTGTCGCGTTTATTTCAATTTTATCTTTATCTAAACTCGTATGCATTAAGTTTAGGTTTAGTATCCATTATAAGGATTGTTAAAATTATAGCGATTTTCGTAGGCTGCTGGAACAAATTGTCCCGAAAAACTTTTTTCATGTGTTTCAACTATGCTAACGCCAATATTGAAATATTACTACATAAGACTCGGTTGATTTCAAATATATTTGAAATTATATATTTTGCCTGGTGAACAAAAACTAGGGAGTTCATATTCGGTGATTCATTTTTTTAATTTCTTTTCCGGAGTTTTTCTTTTGCTGATAAACTACCTTTGGTAATCAATTATACAGAATAGTCATTATTTTTCGTCTGTAATAGTTGAAAAATAATGGTATTCCTGTCGGAGCAATTTGCCATCATTTGCTCGTCATTGAACTCCGAATGCAAATGATATGATTAAATATTGTTCCGGGATCGCCGTATGTATATAGGTCACGGTCAGGACCCGTTTTCAGTCTAAACTCGTTATACCGAGAAAAATAAACTATTTCCGATCGAATGCCGGTAATTATGCAGAAGTGAGGCTCCAACTCAATTTCGTTTGGCTATGCATTTTTATAAGATTGAACGATCGTAGCGCAGGATACTGATCGTGTCACTAGTCGAGAAGAAGAAAAGCATGTACGATACATAGATAACGGAAATAGCAGCGTTTCGATATTTTTCAGCGCTGGACGCGTCGATGTACTTTTTTTTTTACAAATTATCAAAAGCAAAGAGATAAAGTGGATAAAGAGAATGAAAAGAAAAAAAGCGTCGTTTTACATTTTTTCCTTTCGTCGTGTTTTCGTAACGTTGTAGCGCGCCCTCTGGGTTACGTAAGCGAGCGGTGAGGACAATGGATCCTCGAGTGCATGACGCAACAATGAAGCGACAATATCAAAGCGAAATGGCAATTTGCGGGCCGTTTTGACGTTTCATAATAATTACGTTGGACGAGAGCGTACTTTTAATTCCACGTAATCAGCGCCCCGGTAATCGAGCGAAATAATAGAACAACGTGACTATCAAAAGTGCAAAAATTTGCGGTCTACGCTACCACCGAAGTCAGACGTCTTATGGCGGACACAAGTATTCCGCGACCCAAACTGCCACCTGGCGGTGAGACGAGCGACGAGCTGTTACGGAAGAGCGCCTCAAAGTTAGCCCTCCCCCTCGCGGCACTTTGAGTAATCGGCTTTTTTTTACGAATCGTTAATACAAAATATATATTATAATAATACCTATAAGAGAAAACAGAGCACGTCTACGTCACCAAGCGTAACATCTAAAAGAGTAAGCAGGACGCCATTATTCTCCCAACGTTTAACGAGAGAAAGCGAGAGTGAGAATGAAAACCGCCGTCAGCGCCGCTATTCAAGAACTACCAATGCTGGCAACCCCCAGCACAATCGGTACATATAATCCTTAAGAGGGGGCGATGATACCCAGGACGAAACCTCGACGCAGCCTTGACTCGGTCGGTAAAACAAACTTGGTGCGAGCTTCGGCTATCTACCGCGAGGCAACATCGTCGCTAGCGTCCGGTTTTTAAGAGCTGTCCTTCTATGCACGTCTGACTTCGTGGCCTCTGTAAAACGGCCGATACAAGCGCCTCTAGCTACTGGGAAATCAAATCACTTCGAGTACCCCAGTTGACGGCAAAACTTCGAAGCTCGAAGTTCCACCTCTATCCAAGTTTTACTTTGTCGGTATCACCAATATGTCCGCCTAGGTTTTTTTTAATAAAAGTAAAAAAAAAAAAAATGGAATGTGACACCTTTGACATAATCGCGATTAGTGTTATGTCGACTGTTATCGTTTAGCGATATTTGCTACGCGACAAAATGAGGAAAACACTGTGTCACGAAAGGTCCATCGAATTCACTAAACTGTCAACTACGTGTTCACACCCGTATTTGTAGAGAGAGAGAGAGAGAGAAAAAAAAACTTTGATACAAGATACAAGATAACGCCTAATTAAAACGAAAAGACTGACGTTTTCTCGTACTCTCACCGCGAGAATAAACATATCTCTCGTGTGTAACGGAAAAGAGAAAAAAAAAAAAGAAAAATCACTGGCGCGTGTCTTTCCATGCGTACGTACGTGCGTCTCGTAAGCTGGCCCCGACAATTGGAATGTACGTGAAACAAAAGCATGGAGGCGACCAACGTGCCCAAAGTGTCGGACGACGAAAATTTTTACGAAAATAGATCGCGCATTGACGGCGCTATAGAGAGTTGCAAAAAGTACGATAATTCTCATAATTTCGATCTTCGATCGAACAACAACTTGGAACATCGCGAAATCGTCACTACGGATCTCAGCGTTGAAAGTGAATTACCGGAGGATAATTCACTTTCGGAAATCATTCGGACCAGCGAGCAGGATGAACGTTTCACCAGTCGTAAAGATGATCCGCTCGAGAAACCTAACGAGGCAGATTCCACCGGAGCTAGGAAAGATGACGTCCGAGACGCTCCGGGTCAAAGTTCTCCGGCGCCATTGGCCTTTACCATTGATTTTGGAAATAACAAGGAAGTCGATAAAGCCAGATATCAAAATTTGTTCCAACGATACAACGCCAGACATCGAAGAAACTTGTCCACTTCCAAGGTTTTTATTACATATATAAATATATATACGTTTTTCGAGAGGTTAACTTATATATATATATATATATATATATATATATATATATATACGTTTTTCGAGAGGTTAACTTATAAAATACTGACGCGTCGCTAGCGGATAATTTATTTTTATTCATTTATCGATACGAACAGATCGAAATTAAGGCCAAGAAGCCGCCAGTCGCTTCCTCCACGAATATCGTACAAAAACAAAAAGCGCCGAGTACTCACTCGGAAGGATACTTTAGCAGTGAGGACGACACCAAACGCAAAGCGGACAAGCTCTCTCAAAAAATAAAGGAATTAGGTAAGAGAAAGATCGATTTTTCGTGTAAACAGAAAGAACTGAACTCCCACCATTGAAATGACTGAGATACTATTTTTGTATTGTGGTATGACTCATGATTAAGATATCCTTGACTGGTATACCGGTACCTCTGGAAGCAGCTCATTAGTATTCGAGAAGGCGCTCCTCGCGTGAATCACATACCGTTGTTGAGCTCCCAACTCCCTCTACTTCGTTTGACTGCGTTTATGTCATGGGACGAGAACGTCTCGTATTTATACTGAAAACTGTTAGTTTTTCTTTTCAACTCTCTTTGCACCACGAAATTTTTTTGACTTTCAATAAGTTCAGTAGAAACAAAAATATCAATTTTGGGTAATAAATTGTGAAAAATCGAATCTACAGTGATAAGTGCTTTAAATCTGTTGATAATATAACGGATGATAGCTTTCGAGTGTGAATAGTACAAAAAGGTAGCTTCGAGATTTATCGTGTAAGAAAAGTTGAAAGGTTACGTTGTAACTACAATAAAACTGATTTTTCATGCGATTTTTTTCAAGAATTATTGAGTGTCCGACAAAAATACTGTAGTGATGAAATTCAATTCGCAGCAACTGTTTGCAAAATTTTTATAATCATTTGCTACGTGTTTGTAGTTTTATAAATTGTAGCGCACTATAGATATATCGCTTCGTTCACTTTTCCCATCGCCTTTGATGTACAACAATTCTGATCGCAGTTTTGCGTAGAGTGTTCGCTCGTAAAAGCTTTGTTATCGCAAACCCTAACAAATGAGTACACATGGAACGATTCTTACGAAAACCAAACGTAACTGCGAACCGTAGACAAGTTTTACGCTTACTAGGACTAACGTTTAATTCAACTTTCCGCATCCGGAGAATATCTGAAAATTCGAAACTTGGGTGCGTGGATCCTTCCGTAACCTTAGCGTAATCTAAAAAGTTGGAGATTTTTCGTTAATCGGATGGACACAATTATATATAACCTCTCCGATGCTTTTTCCAGGTCTTCGAACACTCGGAAAGCCTCAGGGTTTGACGAGAAGGAGCGAAATGTCGCGATCGAGCGCGGATCGATCGTACACGGCGATCACTGCCGGATCGTTCAACGAGCGTGGGAAGATTGAAAATTGCCGTGAAAACTTGTCGTTGGAGTTGAACTATCGTTCGAGGCCTGGCTCGAGTAATTTCAACAATATAACGCATTCGGCAACGATGAACGATCTGAGTGGGTTCCAGCGACGGAGTTTCGACGACGACGACGACGACTACGAAGTACGAACGAATCGCGTGCAATACTCGCCGGAAAAGAAGTACACGAAGAACATCGAGTACATCGAGATCAGTCGTGATTACGACAACGAGGAGTCCTTCGAGGGATCGCGTCACGATTCCTGCGAAAAATTGTCCAACATCGATTGTACCATTAATTGCGTTAGATCGAACGAATTTGATTATGCCGAGATGAACGATCCTAAAATGCAGATGTCCAGCGTCAGCTTTACCGCTGATACAAACGTCAATGACGCTCAGAGGATGAATCTCGATATATTCAATGTAAGCAACGCAGACGCAGGCTCCGATGGTACTGTCAGCGAGGCTGGCACTTATACCATCCACAAAGATTACACGGACGAGGAAAAAGCAAGAATGGATATAGACAAGGCATTCAGCGTTGGAGTGATGACCGAACAGGAGAGCGAAGAGAGCTACGTTCATCACTTCAAGGTTATTTCTTTTTATTCACAACGAGCCATCGAAAGCTCTAAATAAATTAGAAAGAAATAAAAATTATGAGAATACATGGATTTTTGTTTACAATATAAAAATGATTTTTCATCGATATTTATATACTTTTTAAACTGTTTATATACTTTACGCCAGCCAAATATTTTCTTTAAATTATACTTCAAATTCTCAGAATTTAAATGCTCGACCTTCGCCCATAATTTCGATAAAAATCGAAAGATCGTTATTTATTCTTTGAAACAACGATTGAAAATTACTATTTAATTCTCAGATGGCAAGCTCGCGCGACACAAACACCTGGATCTCGGAATGGGCGACACAAGTCGCGGAGCACAATTCCCTTCCCCCACCGATCGGAGGTTCAACGGGACGAACACCGCCGTTAACTCCATCGAAAATACCATCACCCATTTATTCCAGATCGCAGAGATCGAAAAATCGATACGTCAGTATTTCTTTTGGTTCTCCAGGCGCTCTGTCGCGTTTCAACATAAGTTTTAAGAAGTTTTAGAAAATGGCGGTTTTCTCGCGGGTCAAGGAATTCATTTTTTTTTTTCTCTTTACAGGACCAAAGCGACAGCAGCTTAGACGCGGAAACGCATTTGCGCATAAAAGAGAGACTCGGCGGAGTGCCGAATCAACACGCGAATATGATAGACTCTGGCGGTGAATCCGACGAGGACACGAGCAACAGTTACGTTACACCACCGTTGAGCTCGCAACGAACACCCACTCACGGTCCCGTCCTGACGCGTCGTGGCAGTTTGACGGAGTCCCTCTTGAAGAGAGCTAACGCGAACGAGTGTCGACGTAGCTTGCGCAAATACGTCGATCACAAGATCAATAAAAAGGATGATAGCACGATGAGGAGTCCGTCCCACGCTCTGGCCTGCCTTCATTTGCAAAGAAGCAGTTCGTTGGACAGGTACGACGAAAAATGAAATTTCTCGCATTTGGTGATACTCCGGGTCTTGATATCTTATTTCGTGAAATTGGAATACGTCGAAAATGGTTATAAAGATCGTTCGAATATATTGGTAACTATCAGCCTTTGAGTTACACTTTATGAATGTAAAAAATTCGAACATTTTTCTAGTCAAGTTTAATTCTATTTAAAAATTGTATTGATTATATTATATATTTGCAAAAAATCCGGACACCCCGTAATTACGTTTTCCCTTCGAACGTCACCGTGAAAACGAAAAAAATTCCGTTGACAGGAAGGAATACACGTCCGACACAGCGGAATCAAATTCGTCCAGAAAGAGCAGCTTGAAGAATAACGCCGACGATAACTTCAAGCACACGAACAGTCCTATATTGAATCGCTTGAGGCCATCAACTCCAAAGCTAACGAACAGTCCGATATTAGCTCATAAGGATATCTCAACGAAAATAATCAATTCCCCGGTATTGGAGAAAACGAAAAACATCCAGAAAGCTACTTTTTCACAGAACGTTGGTTACTTCACGTGCACGGAAAATAGGTAAGAGATCGACAATCGTTGTACAGGTGATTGTTGTTTTTTTCTTACGATTTTAAGGGCTTTCAAAATTGTGTTTTGCTGAAATCTCGATTGGGAGTATACCAAGCTAATTATGCTTTTTTCTCTTCCTGTGGAATTTGGATTTGAGATCGCCTTTGCTCTTTTCCAGTCCATACATGCTCAGGAAATCGAACAGTACGAGTAATTATCACGACGAAACGTCGCTACATCGCCGAAAAGAACTGACAACAAACATGGGAGATGGCGTTTATAAAAACAGTCCGATATTCCATCGAAACGAAATAATCCAGAGATCGTCGAGCAACACGAGCATAAGAAATACGAAATTGAAGAGCGCACTCGGGAGACGCTGCAGTTTCAACAACAACGAGATGGAACGTTCGTTAACGACCAAGGGAAAATTCGGTAACGCTACGGCCTCGGATAGCAGCAGCGAAGCTGGTGAACAAACGTTGAATCAACCCGTTGCACCCATCTCTTCTGGGATTAAACTGAATCGGGCGTTCAGCATACGAAGAGCTCGGTTGAGTTGCGAATCCGACACGACGCCTCATACAACACCCGAGGAACGACGAAAAACGGCACAAACCGAGATCAAATCGGCACCCTCCTCCGCCAGACAAACTAGCCATCATCGAGCGCGTACCAGCAGCGTTGATGCCACCGCTAAGGAAACCTTCAAAAAACCAGCCGAACCTCCCAAACAAAGAGCACTTTCGATATCTCGAACGGACACTGGCAGATTCAGCGTCAGAGGACCCAAGTCGTCTCACGTAATGAAAATTATCAACGTTCAAATTAACAGGGAACGGTAACCCTCTTTTGACGCCAATTTTTGACGCGAGTGCGGCCGAGGAGGGAGGGTGTACCGTTCCCTTTTAATCTCTTCAGTATTTACTTCAAAACTTTGAAATACAACATACAGGGTGTCCCAAGTAAGAATAGCATCTGTGAAATGAATTCTCGAAGTGAATTTCCTCCATTTCTAGGGAAAAATGTCGAAAATATATTCTAGGAAGGTTTTTTGCATTTTCCCAGTATAATTTTGTACTTTCGGCAAAAACTCGGGCGTATTCGTAATCAGCGGAAAAATTCCGATCAAGTACACCCTTTTAATACTTTTAAAACGGAAGAAAAATTTTTTCGACCTCTCCCGGCCACTTTTCCAGAATCTCAAAAATCACGATATTTCAAAAGGTCGTAGAGTGAGCTTCTTATTAGCTATGGAGATTTATTTGGTGGGTTTGGAAAAGGTTTTTGCCTAACTTAAATAATCGCGTTGGAATCATATCGATATCTCGTATAGTTTTCCCGGAAAGCCTACTTGAAAAATGGCAAAAAAAGAGGCAAAGAGGTATGTATGGAAAAATTGGCAAAAATCGATGGTCCAACTTTGAAATTCTGCCAAAAATCGAAAAATCATCGGATTTCAATGATTAAAAAAGCATTTTG
>JAPYZJ010002710.1:0-19605 GCA_030522765.1 Ophioninae sp. B BG-2022a | reverse complement strand
TACGGTGGGGTACATTTGCGGTACGGCGTACCGGTACGCCGTGGAGGTAATGTGGAGGTAATGTACGCACGTACGTGGTGGCCACAGTACCGGTACGCCCTCTCCACATTTGCGGTACATTTGCGGTACGTGGTTATCTGGGAAGTACAGTGAGACCATTCACTAGGGATTTTTGATACTTCAACGTTGGCGCCGAGTATTGAGCGTTGGGATTCAAATTCCCACGCCCTGCGTGAAACAATAAATACAGCAGGCGTATATGCATTCACGGAACGAGGAATACACAGCTGCAGAGTACTGTCGAAATTCATATCAAACCAGTCGAACCATAATTTTGATTATTCATGAGCGCATTTAAGTACACGAAGCTCGTTATGTTGTGAGGCAAAGAATTTGAAAAAAAAATGTTGATTTACGACGTTTTGCACAAGGAAAAGGTTTATCGCAGCGTCGCGAATGATCTGCGGAATTTGGGGGTTAAGCACCGATTAAAGAAGAATGCGATCAAAAGCGAGAAATTAGAAACGACTCGCAACTGTTCGAAGAAAGTCTTTAAAGTTTCGTTGGCCTATCAACCACTTGATGTGGTTAATTTGGCTTCCGGCGCCATCGTGCATGTGCCCGCATTTGTCTGTCAGGCAACCACGTATCTGGAGAATTTTTTGTGTCACGAGGGCTTGTTTCGGAAAGCCGGCTCCCACGCACGTCAAAAGGATTTGATCGCACGTCTTGACGCTGGTGGATCACTTGGTGAAAACAACCACGCCATCGACGTTGCTAATTGCTTAAAAACATTTTTCCGAGATCTGCCCGAACCCCTTATACCTTTCGCGTATCACGATCTCTTTGTACGATGTCTGGTTCTTCGTACCCAGGCAGTTCAAGCGCTGATGCTCGCTTGCATTCTACTTCCGCCTCTTCATCTCAACACACTAGCTTTCCTCATGGGCTTTTTGAAGAAAGTTTCTCTCCAAGAAAGTGTCAATAGAATGTGTGTCGACAACCTTGCTACTGTTATCGGTCTTAATATCATGCCACTTCAGGAAGCTACCATGTCTGCGGTACAAGCCAGGCTGGATGCACATTTGGCCATCATCAAGGTACTATAAATTTTCTTCAATAGGATGACCAAAGTATGATTTGTATCCTTCTTATTTTTTTAGCTATTAATAGAAAATGCTGAAGACATTGGTGTCTTACCTGAACACATATCAGAGACCATCACTGCTGAAGTTATAGGCAGCGTAGAAACAGAACTGGACTCTTCAGATTCAGTGGCTCGCACACGGAACAAAAAGAAGAAACATAGAAGTGGCAGTCTGACCCGTGAGTGTCAATTCTTGTATATTCCTTGCTCCCTTGCAGAGAAAAATAAGTCATTCAAACAATTAGTTGATCACCCAACAGCACGCAGTGAGAAATTAAGTTACTAGATCTAAATGAAAAATCTAAACTAGATCTAAACGAAAGGATGTTTGGTATTTCCTGCCGTAGAGATCTAAGATCATGATTGTATGTTATTATTTTTAATATTTTTGCCACCAAGTAATAGTGTTAAGATGTGCTGATTATTATAAATCAGTAAAAACTTCTATTCTGTGGCAAATATCACAATGGGACAGTATTTGTACGTTTCTGTATGTAAGTAACAATCAAAGACTACTCAACTAAATTTGATAATTCTTTCACTGTATGGAGGCTTATCTCCTGTAGAGGCATCTACCTACCTTTATACTTTATCAATGGGCAGCTCTGCCATCATTGTAACAATGCACAATTTCGAGTACAAAAAGTAGTCATTTTTATCACGTATACTATATGAAGTTCTGGGGATGCAACTTTAAAAGCTGATCCGTATCAGCATACACCAAGCCACAACAGATTGCTACTTACAGATTATGGGATTATATAAGGAATTGCATTCCCAGACTGATGCTCGCGTATTCTATTGATTGTTTTCAGGAATGTTCAATGGTCTGAAAAAAATGGTTGGAAAAAGTGGTTCGCCAGATGAAACGGTACACCCGAACAATCAAGTGGCATTGCCTGAGTTGGATTCTTTGGGTACATCCCCAATAAAAGTCGGCAAAAAACGGAAAGTCGCTGATATCGGTTCAGTTAGTGTTAAAAAGAAGTAAGTACCTTTGAGATGTGCCAACAGCTCCAAACGGGGTAGAAAATATATATCTCTTTAAAATGTAAAGCTCCTTCTTCTTTCTTTTTGCATGTAACACGAATAACTCGTAAAAAATCTCTTGCAGAAGAGTTATGTCGGACACAAAACACAAATGCACAAATCAGTATACCCGACCTTTACTCGCATCTCCAGTCTGTAGCCATCCGAAGTACGTAATCTGATTACGGTATTGCTTATGGTCCGCAAATTTTCTCTAATGTCTGCATCACGATTCTTAACTGTTACTTTGCACGCTAACTCTATGATTCGTTTATCTTCACTCTCATATTCACAGCCCCGCTAAAGAGAGAAGTCCAGTGCACAAATCCAAGGTCCGAAAATACTTAACGCAAAAAGTCCATTCGGAAATGTAAGATTCAATATTCTCATTGCTCAGGCCTCAAGGGGTAGTGCATTTTCTCGTCCACCCGCAGTTATATCGGAACGCAATTTTCTTTTTCATAACTATACGTTTATTTATACAGACGAGTATTCGATAAGATAGAAAAACCGAAGAAAATGAGACTGAGCTTGGAAAGGTTATATTCTCGGAGCAAACAGGTGAGTAATATTTGACTTTATTTATCCTTAATCAAACAGTTTGATAATTTTAAGCACTTTTCAGAGAGTTGCTGATGCTGAAATGGATCAATCATGCAAAGAGCCGTACAGTCCGTACATCGAAAGGCGCTGGAGTTCTGCGAGCAGTTCATCAGCGACGAAGAAAAATCATAAAGACGAAACGACATCTGGAAAAAAAAAAGTTGCCTCGCCTCTGATAAGAAAGGCAACGACCTTCATGGACGTTCGCGAGGATTACGATCGTATTTTCATGGATGCTGATGTAAATCTGTCGGACGACTGTACCGATCAGGTAGCGATGAATCAGCCAATAGAAATTGGAACGACTAAAGACGAGCACAAAACGACAACCCCTCGAATCAGCAATTGCCGGCGTTCTCTGGACGCTTTTTTATTAGCCGAGACTGCGAAAGAGCGTACGACTGAACACGCTACCCCAAAGTACAACAAGAATCTGCGCTCGGTTTATCGACGTTTGTCAAGCAATGAGTTTACTAAAGCCTCGATAAAAACGTGCAATCAAACCAGCAATGTAGATTCTTGTGTTGCATCGAAAAATCCTGTGGATGAGGAATACGTGCGAATACCGAAGAGCGAGTATGAGGACATAAAGAGCCGAATGTCCGCGATAGAATCGCGCATATCTCAAGAATTCGGCAGCATAGAGAACCATAGCGTGGATACGGCCGAGACGTCGAACTCGGTGAGCAATGTACAGAGCGAATATGAGAAAACGCTCGGCGAGGCTAGTATAGAAAGTACGATAACGGCCGACAACTTGGCTAAGCGATTGAGTAAAGAATTGAAGATCCGACGGTCAAGCGAGCACAAAATTATAAGATCACCGAGCGCACGTAAAATTGGCATTTTGCGAAGACGATCACAGGAAAAAGTACCGTCCAGACGAGTGAATCGCACTGCCTCTTGGCACATAACATCAAGAACGGATCCTCAACACGACGAAAAAAGCGCGGACAATCGTCTGAATAATGTTTATCGATCGCCCAAGGTAGAGCGTAGTAAAAATGCAGAGTATTATCAGAACGCCAGAATATCGAGTGATTCGCTTTGCAGTGCCGAGACTAACGCGCGATTGAATTATCTGCAGCAGCAGTTGCATACACTCATAACTCATACAGCCGAGCATACTCAAGGCTCTTTCAGCGATGAGGACAATAGTGCCCTCGACGATGATGCATTTCAGATTGCAACAAACGCGTTTACATCTGCCCACGTGCGTCGGGCCTCCTCCTTTCACGGTAACGAGTTCACCGACAATTCCCGATACTTCAACAATCGCGTAAAAGAATTGAAGAAAACTAACAGCCAGCAGAACGTCACGATGATCGATCAGCAGGATTGCGAGCACGGCGGGACCGAGATAAACATTGAGAAACCGAAAGTCATCTCGTGGAAAGATGCGGCCGGTTACTTCAAGTCGGAGATGCGCTCGTCCGCAGCCACACCGGTACCGCAAACCGGTAGAGCCTCCATTGCCAAATTGCGGACGCAAAACGCCGGTATGGTATTGGCCAAAGCCAAATTGTTCGACGACAATGAATCTCGGAAGATTAGCAACGATGGGAACTCCGAGAAGAACATTCACATCAGCCAAGAGAACGCGAGACAAACGACAAAAACAGCGACGAGATTAAAACAAGAAAAGAATCTTGGGACTGAGATCTCACAGAAAAAAGTCTCACTTGCGAGGAGAAAAGCATCCAAAAGCCCAAAGAATAATAACACGAGGATGAGATTAGCCTCGTCTGGCAACACTTACTCTCCCCTCATTAAAATGGAATTTACGATAATACCGTCTCAACCGGACGCACGACCAAACGCGGAAAAACGCTCAAATCGACGCGTATCACAAAACTTTGAGCAGGTATATTGCGAAACCGTGCGCAATAGTCACATTCAAGACGAGGACCGGAAAAATAAAACAGACGACGTCGGCAATAAAAGAGACGAGAACGACTACATCGAAAACTCGTACGTTTGCAAAATAGACAAGATCCCTAAGCCTCTCACGTGCAACAACTCGCCCTCCGTGATTCTTGAAGAATCCAGCGTTAACGTGCACAATCAGGATACCAATATATTGTGCAAAACACCGCACATAAAAAGATCACTCGCGACGAAAACACCAAGGAGTGCGAGATCTTTGGCAAGAAGGCAAATCGTCGATACGCGAAGAACCCCCTTGAAAGCAGTTCCAACACTGACGACACCGAAACGTCAAAGCCCGAGAAACGTTCTGAAATCCAGACAACTAAGCAAACCAATTAATTGAAGTATTTTTTTCAAAATATATTCACATTTAACGTGCCATTGTCCAAAACAACTAAAATATCGGGCATCTTATTTTTCCGGGAAAATTATGATTTCCCTGAACCGCGATATTTTATTGTGAAATTAATTTGTGAGATGAAAACATGGAATCATCCTTTTTATACTCGAAGCTATATTTTTCGTAGGAGAACGCGATCCATGTACGCTTCTCTTTTTTGTACTTTTATGGTCACTACGAGTCTTCTGTGAAGATCTCTCTGTGAACAGTCGAATCTAAGATGTTTTATCATCGACTTTGATAATAAGCATGCCAATGCGATGACATTTTTTTACTTTTATATATTATAAATCATTCGCGGGACTTTCTACGTGTAACTGAAGAACCATAAGTCCATTGCGACGTGTGTTCGCCAACGCTGCGAAGATCTCTCATTTCTCATTCTCACTTCATTCTCTTCAACAATATTACACATTTTTTTAACCGCTGTTCTCATGCCATATACTTTGAGGAACCATAGCACACTTGTGTAGATGAATGTGGCGCGAAGCTTTGGGTAGTTGTACAATTCACGGCTATTGTCGATCGAATAAACGATTACTCTTTTATTAACACACCCCTATTTATCTTACCATTTTCGCGTTGTTTTTATTATTATCTAACATTTTTACACTTATGTAACGACGTTAAAGAGAAGTACGCGATACTTTGTAATCCGATTCAGTCTTTGAAAAAAGTGAGCCCCCTTCGGCATCAATCGCGAAGAACACGGTAAACCTTATGATATTATTTTGTTTCTGCGTACGTGTCTGTCGACGTTCTCATCGCGTTGATTTCACCAATCGGCGTCCAATACAGTTTGGACACACGTTACGAACTCTGCGAATGTATGAGGATAAACTCTTGTTACGCAGTTACGCAAAACCAGTGAGAAACCAACTTTTTTTTTAATTGCCCCACTCGTTTTTGTTTTCTTTTTATTCACCTGTGATATCTCGGTACGGCACCACCGTGTACAGCGTGTCTCTGCCTTTTCCATATTTGATGATTCGGTCGGACGATACGCATCAACCGCTCGCAACAGATACGCGATACGACAGCTCGACAATCCATTCGGATGAAAAGTCGTTCGCGTTCCCTCAACAACGACGACGGTGTGCATACGTCACGAAGATGAGATCCCGCCGACGACCAATTCAATATTTGTGCACGGGTGTCCTCGTCATCTTCTTCCATATCGTGTGCCAAATATCTTTATGTAAATTATTATCAAGTTAAAAAACTCTATTGTTATTATCGGTTTAATGCATAAAGCGGTAAATTTGAATGAAAAAAAAGTTGGACAAAGGTCGTCCCAAGAACACAGTAAGTCGACAGTAAGTCATCACTCGCATAGCTGTTTTTGTTTTTCTTACAAAGCCACATAGAAGTTAACCCGCGTGTATTCTTCCGGGATAAAAGAAGCTCGGAGGAAATACATGAATGCCATCGCGATGAGATACTTGTCGGCTAATTTGCAGCATTTGTCGTTTTCCAGAAATTCCTCGACTTCCTCGTCTGTAAGAGATACACGTTATTCTAAACACAGTATATATGTACATATATGTGTATACATACACACATACGAACGAAATTTTGTACGTATAAGCAATTTTAGATTTAATCGAAGTCCACTACTCCGTATATGTATATCTACATCCGTACAGTGGATGCACTGTACGCTACATTATACTACATGTATAATATATGTATAAGTTAGTTTATTATATCCGTCTATACGGACAATTTTTACATTGGCGAAAATTCTCCAATTGTACACTGTGAGGTGATCTACATATATGGGATATTCTATGAATATCTCGAATATTTCATCCTCTTAATACTCCCAAAAAAATTCGGAAAATAATTATGCTACTGTTCAAAATATTCATTTCGCGATACGATCATATAATTAGAGACATTTAAAAAAAATATATTTTTGTCTCCGTTTCCATTACGTTCCTAACCAAAAGCTTCTTGACTCGAACATGAAATACCTACGTTTAGTTACCAAGTGTTATACTGAAATGGTCAGTTTTTATACAATTCAAGTTTTGGAGAAATAATGTATAATAATTACTCGACAGGCGATTAAAGGTACAGTAGTTTACCAAACAAACATCATGAAATAGTATTAAAGACGGCAAATATTTATGCCAATAACAGTGCATTCCAAAATCGTGTGTGATTTTGACATAATTGTTTGACACAATTGTTGTTTAGTAGAAGAAGTTTTTTTTGTAAAAAGGTTAAAACAACGAGCGTGGTCAATAACAAATGTTTTCCACATTTATAAGAAATACATATTAAGAAGAAAGCGAGAAAAATAGAATTTGAAGTAATGCAAAAAATAATGCCTTATATTGAAATGCCTATGTATACATGTGTATAGTCATATATACTGATGAGAGTTGGCTGTACACCCCTTGTGCATGGGACTTTGACTGAATAAACTTACGCGAAAAAGAGGCAAAAAACGCTTTGCTTAAAAATAGTAAGAGTGAAATTCAATCATGTACCAATAATTTTGAAAAAATAATCGACGTTCCACTGTTTTATCGGAATAATGATTTTTCGTTGAGCAATTCGGGGTTGATGATTATCGGATCGTTCCTTGATCTTCGCGACGTCTTCCATCTCTTCGACAATTGTGAATACGTTGTTTTTACAAGATGTTTGTTATCGTTCGAGAAGCGCGCGCGTACGTCTTCGTGTTTCTTATTTATATACAAACGCACGAGAGACAAACGTTGCATCCGCGCTCCGAACCCAATGTAAAAAGAAAGCTCAAACCTAATGGATCCGTTCTTTAAGTACGACCAATTTGGGCGTAAAATATCCTCTGTTCATAAATCGGTCTTTCTTGTTCGTTCAGCGGCGTATCGAATTCGCAAAAAAGAACCTTGTATATTTTAGTTTCGTAAATGTGTCCGCAAATAACGCAATTTTTGTACGATGGTGTACCAAAGGTAAAACCGAAAAAAATTAAAACAATAGACTTGCAAAAAATGTCGCCCAAAAGCGTTACCCACGTGGTTTGGACTGGGACATTCAGAACTCGAAATTTAATCGAATTGCGTAATCTTATATAGATATCATTTCACCGCTTTACCTCCCACGCTTTATCTCTTGATCTCTCTCTTTTTTCGCGTCTCATTTATCTCCCTTTTCTCACCGTCTCTATCCATCTTTTACCCCCTCCAGTGTGATGACGCGCCGCGAACAGACGACACGTACGTGTCCCAACTCTCTAGTTGCACGAATCACCGTTTACAATTCGTGTACTCGTCAGCGCGCTGGTGACATCCGAGCACAGCACATCTGCACTTAATGCACACGAGTTTTCACCGTTGGATCAGAGGACGTGCGATATTATCCTTGCGATAAATAAGAGTATCTCACCGCGACGAACGTAAAAATAAAACGAAACAAAAGTGTACAATTTAGTTGGAGTGCAGAAAGCCGATAGGGATTTCGAGAGCGAGCATGAGGACTGCTGGGATATTGCTCATCAGTTTCGCGCTTACGTGCGCCGTTATTACAAATGCATATTATCAGAAAAAACAGTTTTATCCGTCTGTCGTCTACATAACGAAATCGAATCCGTGTATGACTGTGAGTACCAATTTCTATTTTTCTCTCTCTTTTCTCTGTCTCTCCTCTCTCACCCCCTCTCTCTACTTCATACCAAAACGTCTGTTCATATTTCGGAGCTATTATTGTTATGAATATGCAAGCCTACGTGTTATTTTCTCGGACGAAATTGGAGTTTTCTCTTTTCAGTCGATTTTGAGTATCTGGTTTCCTGCATAACCAATTTGAAGACATGTACATGGCCAACGTTTCGTAACGTTTACGTGTCAAAATTTGCCTTTCGCGAATTGTTTTTATATAGAGGAAACCTAGACGTTCACTCTGTGAATTTTGTTCCATCGAGATATTGAACGACATCATTTTTACAAAATCCATTAAATACGAGTAGATTTTTGTTCAAAGTTATGGAACTTGTCAACTATCACGTTTATTCGTTTACCCATTCACATGGACGCATGTTTCGGTGATCGTGTGTAGTGAAAAAAATTTTGATAAATAAGATTACAGCTCTTTTCTAATTGGCTATGCACAATCTAATGTACGCTCTTTATTTGATATTTATTTGACAGTCCGTGTTCTCATATTCATGCATATGCATATGACAATATTTCATGTAGCATTTTATTCTCTTGCAATAGTAAATAGGACATGCTCCCATTCTGTATTTTTACTGGCTAAAATTATCAGGTACAATTGAATATAACGGAAGATGGAACTTAAGTACAATTGTAATGGACATACCGCTATAACAATATTAGGCTTATGATTTATCAGCTGTCAATTTTCCAGGTGATATACATACAGGGATGGATCCTTGTCTTTATCACAAACACATTTCTGAGGAAGATATTCTTTGGAAACCTGCGTGCTGCAGAGCTCGAGGTAAAAATAGTCAGAATAATTCATACCTTTTTGACACTGGACATAGAATATGGATTTATTCTGTCCTTGTTACAAAAATATCATAATGCAGAATATTGTATGAAGAAAACAAACTTTCAGCAAATAAACTGAAACAAGCAAACCAAATTATACCATTGGTCAATTCACCGGGACTCATAAGATTCAAGTAAAAGTTCTAGTCAAATTGTAATATCTTTTTTTAATGGGAGTTTAGATGTCTATTAGTAAAACACCGAAAATATTGAGAATCTATGAATCACTTAACTTTCCGCAATGTATGGATACTTGGTTAGTGACGTATGGCATACCATGATGAAACTATGGAGCTGATGATTACATAAAGAAAAAACATTCTTTTAACCCATTTGCATCCAAGCGCAGATTATTCAGTTGAAAAACACGGAATATTCCATGCTTGGATGCAAATGGGTTTAATTCGAGATGTCTAAATCACTGAAGAGAAAAAATTTGTATTTTAAAAAGGTGGTCAGTGGCGACAGTAAAGTAAAATTATAAACAGTGGCCACGTTTCTCCGCCCCATTAATGTTTTCATATAAGATAACAAAAAATTTGGAGTCTATTTGGAGGGCTCAAAATAATTACTCGATATATTGCCTGCTGAAAGTTTCTCATTTATCATTACGTAGAAAAGCAACCTAATCGGAATGCCTCTTTTGCTCTATATGCAGCACTTGGTGGAAAAAGCTTGGTATGCGGTTACAGAAACATGTCTCGCTTTTACCGTGTTCCGAGATGATTTCAGTCCAAAATTCATAGCTTTGTTCACGCTTCTCCTGTTTCTCAAGTCCTTTCACTGGCTGGCCGAGGATCGAGTGGATTATGTAAGTCTATATTTGACGCAATTAGTCGATCATCCATGAAAATTTTGATTCTTCTTTACCTCTTATTACACCGTCATTGGAATTTTCCAGATGGAACGAAGTCCGGTGATAACGTGGCTATTTCACATAAGAGTGACAACGCTTCTCGCTCTTCTGGCGATCATAAATATAAATATGATACAATACGCATACAACTCGACGCAAGTTAAGGGAGCGTCTGTTCAGCTAGTATTTGGATTCGAATACGCCATACTACTGACCATTGTGCTGAACATCATTGTGAAATATATACTCCACACGGCGGATTTACGGAGCGAGGGCCCCTGGGAAAATAAGCCCGTATTCCTACTATATACCGAACTGGTCATTGGATTTTTCAAGGTACGTACATTGTCTGAAAACTTGTCATTACCAGATATCCCAGAGTACGAAATGGAGTACCGGGTTGAAGTTCGCATCGTTGGACCGCATCGAAATATTTTTTTAATTGATAATTATCCAAACTCTTTTCGTGCTTTTTCATCCGAAAACTCCAAATGAAGATTCTAAAAAAAGTTTACATAATTTTTCTAGCTGAAATTTGATATAACAAACTTATATAACGGGAACTCCCCCGACTAGTGATAAGGAGTTTTATTTGCATCGTCTTGACTGCTTTTTACAACAATGTGAAGAGATAAACAATAATCTCTTGCAAACGAGCTCATAACTTGGCTCATTTATTAACTTTAATTTTCATCATTCTGAAAACTTTCGCTCTTCACGCCCACCGTTCATTGACCACTCACTTCACGACCTCTTCAATGTACACATAGTTACATCTATCTCCCCTCTCAGCATCCTTATTAATTTATCTTCTACTCCTCTTTTATCCATTTCTTTGATATTATCCGCATTTTTTTTGTTTACACGTATCGAGGTGGTCCGCTGTTTCTCTTTTTTATTCACGTTTCCTACAAGTGAATACCCATGGACTTGCGGATTTTTGTATTCCTCCCTATATCTTCACACCCTACCAAAACATTGTATATTTTGTTTACGCACATCCAATCCAAGTAAGCCTGATTAAAAGAGCGAACAAATAGAAGTAAACATGTAATTCAAACATACGCAAAAACTACTGCATGGATTTGAATGCGGTTTTCACCGCTCTACTTATAGATGCCTAACTTAAAATACAGTGTAACCTCGATTTAACAAATCGGAGAGGAACCAGAAAATATTCGTTATATCAAGTAATTCGTTAAACTGAGGTTTGTTCAAGGGGATTACGAAGAATTTGTTAAATCGAGGAAGTCGTTATATTGAGGTTCGTTATATTAAGGGTGCACTGAATAGGCTATAGTTTACAATAGGAAAAGATATTCGTCCAATATTTTATTTTCTCATAAAATAATATCGTGTTGTAATTTAATACAACTCCATCTATTGAAACAATGAGGAATTTCTCAAAACTTAATGTTGACTTAGACGTCTCAAAAAAATGACAACGTAGTTGTACATTAATTTTTAATAGATGGCGCTCCTTACCCCTTTGGAGGTTTATAAAAAAAAATGTGTTAATATTTTTATTCTTTTATTCTATATGTATAGTTTTTCGCTTTTCACAACCCTCCGTTCTTTCATCCTCGTCTTACATGCAGGCTTACATACTAATGCTTACACTCATACATCCTCCTCATGGCTTACATCCGTTTTATTCTTTTTCATTCTTGCGAATGCCGTAAAAAATGTGCAGATCGCCGTAATCGGTTCCCCCCGCAACGTTTGGGTTATCCATTCCCTTAGTTCCTCGCCTTCTCTTCCACCCCCCCCCCACTCACCTACCCCTCTGACCCATACCTCTCTTATTCCTTCTCTCGCCACCTCGCAGCCCCATATATGCTCCAAGCTTTCGTCTTTCTTCCCACAGACTCCACCTGCCCAGCTGTGAAACCCCTTTTTTCCTACTTTTCCAACGTTTCCACACCTAAGTCTGGCCCATTGTTCCTTTGTCTTCCCATCAGTCTGCTTATTATTCCAATATTTTTCTCTCTCCCACCCCTCCTTTATGCCGTTGTACCAGGGGCAGAAGGACGATTTGTCCACCATCTCCCAATCCCCCTGTATGCCCTGATTTTTTTTTAAGATCGTCGCCCCGCTCAGATAGTGCTGGACCCTCTCACTGCTCCCTACCCCTGACCACAGAAGATCGACGATTCTTCGGTCGCCAACTTCATTCAAGGCCTTTTTCAAATCCCTCCTCCACCTTGACGGGCACCTATTTAAAATACTCCTAACTTCTTCTCTTAGGCATACTTTTGGCCCCCTCCCTTCTTTCATTTTTATTATTTGGGCTATGTATTTCCCCGCCCTCTTCCTCGCTTCGATTTCTACACTCCTTCTTCCTGCTTCTAACTTCCATAGGTAGGCCGGTGTATTCCTTGCCACCTCTAAAGCCATTTTAACCAACTTCCCCTGCAACTTCTCAATCTCTTCCCTTTTCTTCCACCCCTAGACCTTCACCCCATATAACGCGCCCGCCTTCACTAGCAAATCAAACAGTTGCAGCCTCTCTTTTAAATGATCTATTTTCGCTCACTTCATCACGCCCCATACTGCATTTGCTGCCTTTTGCGCCCTTGCCACTAGCTCTCTCAAATGCCGTCCCCCCGTATTTCGTGTCGAGAACCAATATCCCAGGTATTGAAATTCATTTACTACCTCTATTCTTTCCCCGTTATAACTCCATTCCGCTCCTCTCTTTCTCCTCCCACCGTTCCTAAACACCATAATAAAAAATGTCTTAATATTTAACAGTGTACAAATTACTAGTTGGCTTTTCTTAAAGTATATAATAAATTGATTATTATATTCATTTATTTTTTAAATTTAAATTATTATATTTATGTAAATTATATCTTTGAATGAACGCAACATTGGATTTAAAAATTCAATTGTCAAACGTCATTACTTTTCTATGGATACCTTCGTGTAGCGCGTTATTCGAAATTGTTGCAAAAAAGTAATTTTATCATAATGCCTTCCCGAAAACGGTCTAACCTATCGTCAGCTTCTTCTCAAGTCAAACGAGCAAGATTGAGAAGATTAACTGAAAGTGAATCGGAGCTCAGATAATTTGTATATCATGGCTCCTATGGGTAGAACATCGAATGTTCTAAAGAATATAGAATAGAATAAAGAAATTTTTTAGAATGTATCTGAATTTTTATATTTTTTTTTATAGAAATATACTAACTACTAATGGAGCTGTTCCAAGTATTTTATTGGTATTTAATTCTCAACTATCACTGCAAAAATAAAATACAGATTCGAAGTACCACGCGTACGAAGTCACGGGCAAAAGCTAGTCCTCTATAATTTCCATAATTATACGGGTTCCATTTCGTCTTAGGAATGAAACCTGCATCACCATTGGGATTGATAATTTTTATATTGATGACGTATGCCACGTTTTCGGTCAAGATTTCCTCCGTTAACTTGGGTATTACGTGTCCGAGCCAAAATTATTTCTATTAGGAACGTTCTAAAAAGGGGATGGAAAAACGTATGAAAAAAAACATTCACCTATAATTTCATGATTGCTATCTCAGAGTGAATGTTTCGAACAGTAGCATGAACTTTTTTCAGAATATTTTGCGACTAGTAAGAGGGTAAAAAACGGCAGGACGTGAAATACCCAGATTTACGGACGGAAGGATCCCCGAAAACGTTTACAGACGAGGTGTTAATAATTCTTTGTCACTCGAATCGTTTATTTTGGTGATTGTATGAAATGCACTTCAATATTATTAACTATTAGTGTGAGATAATGTAATGTGAAACGATTTGATTTCACCCCACAGGCTATTTTGTACGTCCTGTTTGTTGCGATAATGGTAAAACTTTACGCCTTACCATTGTTTGCTTTCCGACCGATGTACTACACTATGCGAAACTTCAAAAAAGCCTTCCAAGATATCGTCATGTCTCGAAGAGCTATAAGAAACATGAATACTTTCTATCCGGATGCAACGCCCGAAGAACTTGCAGCCGCCGACAACGTTTGCATTATATGCAGGTAAATTAAGCGGCATTGCAGTGTCTCGATGCCAACTAATAATTACATTTTTTTTAATGTTCGATTGGAGAAGTATAATAAATAAATCATTCGGATTAGAGCGAATATATATTTTTGGAAACAAGGAATATTTTATACTGTAAAACAAACGATAATTATTTCCGGGGGGTTTTTTATGACTTTGCATACATTTTTAATTTTTTTAGCATTCTGGGAAGTAATATACTACATTCGCTTATGCCATCCCCCGAACAAATATTAGAAACTTCGCAGGCGTATTTTTGTTGAATTTTTAAAAGTTGGTGTCGCAAAGGGATTGTGATTTGATAAGACATTGATTGTATTCATTTTTTTAACAGAGAGGAAATGGTTTCCGCCAGCAAAAAGTTACCGTGCAATCATATATTTCACACAGCCTGTTTGCGCTCTTGGTTTCAACGACAACAGACGTGTCCGACGTGCAGGCTCAATATTTTGCGACCGGCGATCGCGAATGCGGAACCGCGACCGGCCAATCAACCTCCGGGACCCACGCCTACTCCACAGCCAGCTCAAACAGCTCCTACTCAACAGGGTAACAAAATTCGTCCCTCGAAATTATGTGTTTGTTACGTTCCACACGAGTTTATCGGTCCCTATGGGTGACGAGAGATAGAATGCCACTAAACAGAATTGTTATCGCTTAACCTCGTAAGCTATTTCTTCCTCATAGAGATGGGCGTCCACCACAGATATGGACAACCACCCTGGAAGTCCATTTTAATCATAAGCTCTAGGATTGAATTAACAATAATATCGAGTTGAATGGTCCTATTGAAACGGAAGAATCCATTTTGGCCAGTGCATTCGCCAACTATATTCGTAATTGAACATGTACACATGGTGGACCGTAATTACCGATCGAACCGGGAATGCCGGGTTCAGGGTACCCGGCCAAGGCTTTTGTGTTTCGCCTATCAAATTTTAAATGGGAGCGATTTGAATTTTGGGATTCGTATGATCGTTGTAGGGCCGCTGTCTGCGCTTAATGCCGACGTATTCGTGTGCAGGGTCTGAACGCGCGAAATATAGCAAGGTAAATAGACGTATATCTCGCTTGCCCTCGCAATTTGAAATTTTGTCTATCATCTGCCAAATATGACCTTTTGGCATATAGACCGCGCATCGAATATGACGAAAAGGCAACATTCAACAGATGAAAGAGAGTATGATTTGAAATT
Source organism: Ophioninae sp. B BG-2022a (assembly GCA_030522765.1). Classification (NCBI taxonomy): domain Eukaryota; kingdom Metazoa; phylum Arthropoda; class Insecta; order Hymenoptera; family Ichneumonidae; species Ophioninae sp. B BG-2022a. The sequence continues at coordinate 3,898 of JAPYZJ010002710.1, read as the reverse complement.
TCGCGTATCCTTCTTTTAGACTACCCGCGACAGGACGGACAATTTAGCGTTTTCCGCTTCGTCTTCTGTCAAAAAGCTTGTGATTCGTTGTACGAGCGATGATACCCATATGAATTTGGCACCCGAGCAACCCCGATCTTGACTTTAAAAATCATTTTTAAAGGATTTCCTTTGACGTTCCACGTTCCATCATTTATAAAGTCGAAAATGATGAATTTCTTGTGATTTGTTTTTCGTATAAACAGTACTCATAGATATTTGGATATTTAGACGTGTTTTGTTTCATATTTTAATTGTTCAAAAAAAGATGTACCCTTTTTTAATGCACATTGCCCATCCTCAACATTAATGGTTAGGAGAAGATTTTTTAAAAATTACCGCAGTGCGGGAGTCCTCCCTTACTCTGTAATTATCCGAAAAAAAATCAAAATGATTCTTAAAGATAAGACCCATATGCTGTCAGTGAACCAGGATTTTTGAAATATATGCGAAGTCCAGGAAACGGCACCTTAATAAAGTCACTTTTGTGATTTTTCATGAAATTTTTGCTATATTTAAGGGTGAAAGTAGGTTTTATTTTTGGAACTCGAACAAATATTTAAGTTTCTCGAGAAACTGCTGATGCAACGAAGAAAGGTTGCAAATTTCATGGAAATAGGTGAAATAGTTTCTGAGTAATCGTTCCAGGAGTTGGGAAAAGCATAGTTTTGAGAACAACGCACCCAAAGTCGCATAGCTCTGTTTACTGGGCACGAACGCTCTTGGCGTCTTTTTGCTAAAATCCAACAATTTTTGAAATTTCGCTGTACAAATTGGCGCAATATTCATAAGAAATTGAACTATCATTTCAGGGGGAAAAAATTTTTGGAAATTCGGAAATGGTCTTCCTGCCTTAAGTCCATAAACAAACAGTGTGTTTTGAAATGAAATTATCTCGTTTACAATAATAAAGTCGAAAGAGATGATTCACGAGACGAATCGAGGATAAACCCGAAGATACGGTTTCGAATGCAACCTATGGATACTAGACAAATCACAGACAGAATTGATTTGATCTCCGTTCGCGATGGGGATCGAGATGAAATCATCTCGTTTCGCTCTCATTGAAAAAGAGATGAAATCAACGACGAACTCAACGGGACGTTTTCGAGTGTGTCCTATGGACCCTAGACGAATCATAGACATACGTGCTTAACACCTTTCTGAGCCACTACAAACGCCAAATCGGCCGTTCTGTCGCGAATTTCGAACCCGATTGGTTAACGAGCAGCATAAGAGTAACGATATAGCCGAAATTATACGCGAAACGTTAAAATATGCTCCTCCCCATCTGTCAAACGTTGCCTTTACTTCCTACTCGGCGCGTGGTCGGATCTTGCGCACCAAATATGACGGAACGCTCTAGCTGACGATACACAAAACCCCAAATTGCCAGGGTAAGCGAGACAAACACCGATTTATCTTGCTCGTTGCCTTCTACATTTCGCGCGCTCAGACTCTGCGCTCGAGTAGCAACGTCATAAAGGGCAGGCGTCGGCCCTACACCAATCATTCGCACTCCAAAATTCGAATAGCTCCTCTTCAAAATCTGATGGAAGGAAACAACTCCTTGGCAGGATTACTCCCGGTTCACACAGGATTAGTAATTACGGTTGACCCGTCATATACAAAATACATATAAATATTCTTCTTCAAGAAAACTCAAAATTCTTTATTAGAATGCCTCTTGTAAATACTCTAAGTGATAATTGAGATGGGATTAATCTCAACACGGTTTGGAAAAGTAATGAAAATAACTTCTTAAAAACAGCATTCCATAATAAGTCCCATTTGTTTGTTTATTCAAATGACTCATATCGTACACGAAAACATTTTTAATTATTTAGTTACATATTTTATATCATTTTTTGCCACTGCAAGAGGATGCAAACAAAAATTAGTGCTTGACGGGGAAAGGTGGTGTCTTTTCCAAAAATTGTCTGAACGAAGAAATACCAAAAAGATTATTGATCAGTATAAAAAAACGGTTTTCGAATAAATTTTACTGTGGTATAGACCCTTAATTCCGTTGAAAATTTTGATACGGAATTAAGTAATTCCGTAACTTAATTACGGAAGATTTTGTACGGCACACGGAAACTTTGGAGTAGAGACGCTCGCAATAGCTTTACAAAAATTGCTTTACTGCGCTTGAAAGTTCGTTGTATCTTGCAAGAAATGAAGAACCCGGCAAAATTTGTTTACACGGACATATAACAGGAAACTGAGTATCCAAAGCATCCATCAAAACGTTTCCTATTGTTACCCAGCTCCATCAGAGATTCCGGTATCTCAAATAAGAACGGTAGACGAATTGCGCACAGCAATCGCTGAAGGCCGCCTGCCGCCACGGACGAACGTGCCGTTTTTCGCGCCACCTTTCCCCACTGCAGTACCATTACCACCGGTACCGACGCCACCACCAAATTTAACGACCCTGAGCGAGGAGGAACAGCGAGCAATGGAGGGTAACCTACGGCAAGCTGTCGAGGCGCGGATACAGACGTTGCAAAGGATTCAACTTCTGCTGGATGCTGCGAATGCTATGATGAATCAATATCAACTGGCGGCAGCTACTGCCAAGTAAGTAAAAAAAACCTCTGTGCCAGAATTTTATTGACGACTCTCATTTCGTTGTTTTATTCTCAATGTTTCATTTTTTCTACAATTATTTATAATATACATACAATTATCTGCAACAATATATTTACAACTATACTACCGGAAAAAATAAAAGGATTTTAAAAATGCCAAATTGGAGCCATTTTTCAAGCGGCTGGATTATCGTCAAAAATTGTCGTGTCGGACTGAGCAAAAAAGCAATTTGAAGCTTGAAGTCTCTAGTTTCGAGATTTTATAATGAAAAAATTTCAAAGCCTCGTGTATAGCTCAATCTTGAAGAATACGGTGAAAGAAAAATCACCCAAATTTTATCGGTTTTTCTTTCTGGTGCAAAGACTTGGAAATTTTTTTTTCGATTAATCCACTGAAAGGATCGAATACCTTGTTTATTCAGCTTTAATTTCCTTTCTTGTACATCTTGATACGTCCATTTTTCGCTGAGATATTGAACTTTGAATGAAAAAGGATCCTTTTGTGTTTGACCATTGATATCCCAGCAACCAATGTTCGCACAGAAAATTTAGGATGGGTTTTGGAAACTTGAATCAATTCTCTACAAAGCTGAAGCATTCATTTTCCGAAAACAAATTTTATTTCGTACGCTACATCGTTTTGAAAAATCGGGAAAAAATAGGGATTTTACGTTTTTTTGGCCGGCGGTGATTGGTTCTATCATTCCCTAAGACCAATAAAAAAAATTTTTTTTTCGAAATTTTGTTTTGAAATGTTTTTTTTTTCTCATTAATTTGAACATTTTCATCGAAACAAACGTGAAAAAGTGAAGAAAAATATTTTTTTTTCGTTTTGTTAAAGATTATGAGCAGTGACGGATCTAGGGTATGATGGGCCCAGGGCGGTCTGGAGAACATGAGCCTAAAGCTAATGACAAGTTGAACATATTTTGTACGTACATGTTATCTTAGAGGCTGATTTTACGCGCTTTTCTAGTAGCGAATTCGGAAATTACTTCATCAAAATCAAATTATAGAATTACATTAAATAATAAGCAGTTTTTATTACCTCCTAAAATTTTTTCTGTGTTATATTATGTAGGATTTTATAAATCACCGATTACATTGAAATCGTATAATTGGATATAATGACATATTGATTGTAATTTGGAACTAGAACTTGTTATACGTAGACATAAAATGCGACTTACCTGTAGTTTTAAATATGGAAGATTTCAATTGAAGACACTGTATCTTATTAATCACACCAGAGAAGATCGTTTGTT
>JAPYZJ010002709.1:0-19422 GCA_030522765.1 Ophioninae sp. B BG-2022a | reverse complement strand
GGTCCAACTTTGAAATTCTGCCAAAAATCGAAAAATCATCGGATTTGAATTTTAAAAAAAGCATTTTGAAGAGAAAATCATAACGAAGAGATTAAGCACAGAGTGGAGTGCCAAATCCTTAAGGAAAAAAATTTATCGATGATTTAGTGAAAAAACTATTTTACCCCAAAAATCTCAAAAAAATTTGGATTTTTAATATTTTTTTTATTGGTCCATTTCGATGTAATTTTATCCCCTGAGCACGAATCTACCATTAATTTCCCCCGCAACTCAACATTTCCATGAAAAAATCGTTAAAAACTTCCAAAAACACGATTTTTTTTGCCGTGCGGAGTGCTTTCGACAAAAATTCGATGATATTCGTAATCAGCTGGAAATTTCCTATTGGATAGACCCTCAAAACTATTTCAGAATCGAAAAAAAATATATGTTTATTCCACAGCAAAAAAATCGTATTTTAAAAAGATTTTTCCGATTTTTTCAGGGCAATGATAAATGATTAATAATTTATTTATTATTATCAAATAAACGATTATCGAATTATTTATATATATATATATATATATAAATAAATTTAAAAAATAATTTGTTTTCAAAAATAAATATGCGAAGAATATAAATGAGCATTTATTTATACAATTAAATTAAATTAAAAAAGATGTCTTTGGGTATAAATCGGCTGATAAAATTCCAAATTTGAAGTTGTCGCTGGCCAACGAAAAGACGCGGTCTCGTGTGTCCCCGGGTGGAAAGCAGAAATTCCAGAGCGCGATAAAACAGGACGAAAGGATCGAGCCAATTGAGCGTAGTTAATTCGACCTTTCCGGGAAAGAATTTCGACCGGGAGCGAGTACATCATGAGAGTAGGTACGTGTTCATACGTATGGATGGATGTGTGAAGATTTCTCGTTCGAGCGGAGTTTAGAGAGAAGTACGTATAATCGTGAGGGGGGTTGCCGAGCGAGAGTTCTACATATTTAGCGCGGCGTGTGTTCGCATGTGCGATCCGTACGGTCCAGCGAACGTTTCGTGCTTTTTTTTTTTCGCTTCGACGGACACATGCCACGGGTGAAAACTCGAAGAAAATTTCGTTCAAAATTTTTTTCTCTTTTTTCCAGTCCCCCATATGTAATTCTCGGTAAACCTATACGTTACCATTTTTTTTCGAAAAATTGTCCCCGATTGGTTTTTTTTTTACCGACAAATAGATCAATTTTGTTATAAACAACGATATTATTGATGCAGAAGATTCCGAGAAATTTTGAATTTTTTATGAGCATGTTTTACAATTTTGTAAATTTTTTGAATTTTCGAATTTATTTTGCGTTAAAGGAGACCACTTTGTTTCGTAGCGACGAGACATCGCGAAATTTAAACGTTCATTATTTGTTTGGGTTTGTTTTGGATATCATAACTGACCAAACAAATCGAATTCAAAATAGATGGGAACGTTTTTCCGCATTAATAATATCATTATTTATAACAAAGTCAAACCACTTATCAACAAAAAAATAGGGACCACTTTTCGAAAAAAAAAACTGCTCAAGTACAGAATTACTAAATTCTCGATAACGAAAACAAAGATGTAAAAAAATAATCGATCGAAATTCAAAGTATTCGATCAAAAATCGAAATAATCGATCAAAATTCGATATAATCGATCAAAATTCCAAATAATCGATAATTCGATATATCGATATATCGACTATCGACACTCGTATCGATATATCGATATATCGACTATCGACACTCGTATCGATATATCGATATATCGACTATCGACACTCGTATCGATATATCGATACTCGTTTCGATACGTTGCATTCGATATAAACACCTTCGAGGAGTGCACACAGGTTATACCCCTAGCGAGGCACAAAAATCGATATAACCTTTCTTTACCATGCCCGCACATGTATATAGATACAAACATATACTCAAGAGGTTACTGACTGGTCAGGTAAAAAAGATTCCCATCGATTCTCCGAACTCGTGAAATTTGTGCTCTTCATTTGTCTCGACTCCTATTTTTCTCTAGCTTTCCACGAGGAAACCGCGCGGGGGGGAGTTTGGAATAAAGAGGGGGGCGACAACGTCAAAGTCGATAATAGACGGCCGAGTCCGAGAGTGAAGAACTCAGCCGTAGAGAGACAGAGAAAGACAAGAGCCAAGCCCAAACCGATCGCGGAATGTTCTTCGAATATTAAACTTTTCAACTCTACGATCACGCCGAACGTTCTATCTCTCGTGATAAGGTTGAGGAAGCTCGGAATCAACCCCGTTTCCAGTCTTACCACGGTCGAAGATTGAGGTTAGAAAACATCGAAATTCCGAAACTACGAGGAGAACGCAGCGACGGCGGAATGAGAGAGCAGCACGGAGAGAGCGGCATGCACGCCCCTGTAAGAAACGCGTCAACTAATTTTAGCCGACTGTTACCCACGCTTCGAGTTCTCTGTCTCTCTCGAAAATCTTTTTTTTTTCTCTCGACTTCGTTTCCCCCTTACACACACACATATATATATATATATGCTTAATCTCGTCCTTTTTTTCACTCTGCTTACGGAACATACAAATAAAGAAGAAAAAGAAGCCGAAAATCGAATTCTTCACTTCGTCATTTGTAATGGAAAAATGGCGCCTCGAGTGCAAGAAATAAGGGTAACGAGTAGGTTTAGATCTGGGCGTGTGTATCTGGAGCATCGGATTCGACGTACGTTCACACGTATGCTCGTTTATCGCTTTCCCATTTCGCACGTATAGGGCGGACTCTGCAGTGTAAAAAAAAAAGTTCGTGGAAGCGCGTAGGAAAAAATAGCGAAGAGAAAAGTCGTTCGGGGTTGAGGGTGGTTCGGGATACGTAAAGGATCGAAAAAAAATGTCGGAAAGTGAAACCGAGAAAAACCGGCGTAACTGCACGACCGTATGCAACATCTTTTTAAATCCCGGCTGGTAAAAACTTGACTCACCCATTGTTGCGATATTTGGATAACTGGAACGCCGGGCAAACTGCACACTTTCGTTTGTTCACTTCTCTCGTTTCTTTCGATGTCACTCGTTCGGGATTTCTCGACAGTCACGGCGAACTTTTATTTTTATTTTTATTATTTTTTTCGCGAGAACGATGACTACGAGAGAGGGGTATCGATACGGCGTATAACACGTCTCGCGTACACACTCGACGAATGTGTAATCCCTCTCGGGCGATACCGGGCGCGAGCACACAAGGCTCGCCGCGCTGGTTAGAAAATTCGTCACTGCCGCGCGTCTGTTGAAATCGGCGCGTCGTCGCGAGAAAAAAAACACACACACACTTGCGGGAAAGACGAAGGGTAAAGGGGGGGAGGCGTTTACGGAAAAAAAAAACGCGTAAACGGGAATACCGATGTACGTGTGTACACGTATTTACGCAACAGCGAAAAGAGGCGTTTCGATAGTGATAAGGAATTGGCAGAGTTGATTCAAGATTGAACAGACTCGCCGTCCGACATTGCAGCACCGACCGACTGTGGCCGAGTACGAGCGAACTTGCCGACTACGTCAAAGAGGCGCTTCGAGCAACCCACGCACACACGAAACCACCGACGACGCGAGCGGAGTCGATCGCACACGCGGAACACTCACGACTGTCCACGATTACCTCCGGGAGTGATGCGCGCGCTTCGGAAGCTCCAACTTTTATGAACACTCGGGAACGCGTGGCGCCCTCTGTCGGAAGTCACCGGGACCGCGTACTCACAGGTTGCAATTGTTTTTGTTTTCATTTTTCGGCTCGTGGGATAGTATTATGTATTATCGTTATGTATTATTATTATGTGTATTATGTGATTATTTGAATTAAGATTTATTACTCCGAGAATGAGTTTGGACTGGTCGGTTAATTAGCGATTTTGATCTTTCGTTTTTTTTATCTTTCGAGGGTTAAAGTGTTTCCGACATAACCATAGGTAGGTAATGTAGAGCACCTACTTTATCGATCTTACGTTACGTGTTTATAAACTGTCCAGAGACGTAAAGGACGAAAAAGACGCTGATCTTTCAAGACAGGTAAATATTATTGTTCGTTATCCAATAAATAGTTTAATTACAAGATTTCCAATTGATAATCTTCGAAATATTCATCCCAACTGCTGATCCTCTGTACGAGCGTGTACGGATCAACATAACCTCACACATTTTCACCAAATGAAATAAATCATACACATTACGATGTTTATTGGTCAAGTTGAACTACAGAAATGCGTGAAGTAGAAGTTTACCGCTGTAGAATCCGTCGTTGTCCAACTGTCAGGCTTATTCGACTTGACAGTACGTTATTCCTGTAAAAAACATTTTTTTTTTCAATCTTTTCCTCCTTTTGTGCGTACTTTAAGTGATAACAGTTTGTTGACGTTTGATTTGAGTTCTTAGAAAATGGTAATAATTATTTAATTTCTAATGTTGTCAATTTTTAAAAACTCGATTGAAATCGTTTCTAATATTAGAAACGGTAATGATTACCTCTGGGAGTGTTTTCTAGGATCCACGGTATGAATTCTCCGATTCTGGTGTTCAGAGCAGGTTCTCCCAATCCGCAGGGTCCTCCTCTGCTGATAATTCCTACTTGTACTATTCTGCGTGTCGATCCGCTCTGAATGACTAACGGTCCGCCGCTGTCAAACTAGAACCAAGCGTAATCAATCGTCATCGATCGATCGTTCTTATTCCATCCCGTGCCATTCCGACATCTTATAAAAATAGATTTCGCCCAATTACCGTGCAAGAATCTCGATTGGGTTCCCGCGTGCACATTTGTCTAGTCGTCAAAGTAGGAAAAGTCGGTTGGCATTCTTGAGGCGTCGTGACGCTGACGCTTGCTTTCATCAAGACGTTTTTCGGGCCGTGAGCACTGGCGTCGGCGCCCCAACCTAATTATTGGAACTTTCTGTTTCAACGGAACGTTTTTTTCGAATTTCCGTCGACGAAAGCAAATTTTTCGAACTCACCCATAATATCGACAGTATCTCTCCAAAACATGACTTCCCGTCTCAAAAATGGTAGGCAAACGGGGCCGACGACTTCGCTGAACGAAAACCTTTCCGTTACTGTGATAAGAGCTATATCGAAATCTGTACCTTGCGGATTATAGTCTTTGTGAACTACGAAAGACTCGACTCTGAGTAAAACCGCAGGAACTGATGTCTCGTCACCTGTGAACGAAAAGAATTGACTTTAGGAAGACAACGTCAAAAATTTGCAGAGGATTTTGAAAAAGAAAGGCGTAGGTACCTCTGGTCAGATCGTGATCTCCGACGAGGACGCCGAGGGTGTCGCTACCTCTACCATGGACGCAATGAGCAGCCGTCAGTACTTGCTTGACGTTGATGATCGTCGAACCGCATATGAGAGTTCTTCTTCGCAAATCGATAACGGCTGCCATCATGGGATACTCGTTGACTCCGGTTTGATCACCGCCGTAAATTCTCGTCTGTCAAATTGTAACGACGCTTTCGTTATATCGTTGGCTTCCAGCGTAGCAAAGGCTTTTTGTTTATCAATCTTTGTTTTTCGTTCCGGATTAGATACTCACCGGATTTCTTCTTCCGCATTCGCAAGAGGACACCGGTGTTTCTTCTCTTTTGATGGTACAACTGAACGTTCCGCCAGGGGTGTTCGGATCAGCGATTGCAGTTATGGTCAACTGATTGGTGACGCTGAGCACGCTGAATCCCCTGCCACCGCAGTAAAATCGTAGGGGTCCGTTACCATCTTGGATAACCAGCCGATCATTCCTGCATTGAGGCGCCTTTGGAAAAATGAATGTTCCCTCGCTTGAGCCAGTTCCACTTTGATCGGACTTTCGAAGTTTAACAACGGAAACGGAAATGGAAAACTAACGAAGGGAACGTTGAAAGTTTGACACGTAAATCTGATGGGACGATCGCTCTCGGCGATCCATCGATACGACCATCCAACGAGATTCCGGGACGGCAGCCAAGTGGTTTCGATCGGGTAAGTAATACCAGGCTCTAATCTCTGATGACTGTAAGGTATTTCTTGGCCGTTACTGTGGCATGAAATCAGCGAAATGATCAAAGCCAATAAAAATTCTGCAAAGACAAGAAAATAGTTTTTAATTCATTGGCAAGTTTATTCGCACAGGATATATTATTACGAAAAATTCATTTCGAATTCAAGTTTTCCACGAAATATGAAATATTTTCTAAACCTCAGGGAAATCCTTTTTAACGATTTTTGTTTATGGTTAATCAAATTTAATAGTTATTAGTAATTATTATTTAATGTTTTTTTTCTTAATTTACGAAATATGCCGGAAGTAAATTTCGCCTGTCTGGAATATACGAAGCTTTCATAACGGTAGAGGTAAAAGAAGATACTTACCGTGCATGGTGATGGAAGATAGTGGATTCGCAATGATCCACATTCGCTCATGGAGTAAATCATCCGGTTCGTTTAACTCGACTATATATACGCGAGCTGTCGAGTCTTCCACGCGTTTGTGTTTTCATAGTGCTGATAACGATTTTACATAGATGATGCGAGAGCAATGCTCTTCCAGGAAGGAGAAGTCGAGCGTGCAAAAAAAATAATATATCAAAAAGAAGAAACGTTTCGACCACAAACGGCCTAAAAAAAAAAAGGTGTTTTGCGTCAAAAAGTTCGGTAGTTTTCGGTGTAATCAAACAAACGTGGCATAGCTCGTATTTCGAGTAATACCACTTGTGATAACGGATTAAACTGGTTGATCGCTTTGGATGAATTATCGGAAGCTAATTTCGTCTTGTCCAAAAATCTTAACGAATCCTTTAGCGCGACATTGGGTAAAAGAAGATAGAATGACATCAACATTATGAAATTTTTCGTAATCACGTCGTCTCGAGAATTTTCATCGATCAGACTGAAGATCAGCAAAAAAAACTGGATGTCATTGAAATACCCTTGTTCTTCTCGGATGTAAGCCAAATCTCGGTGGCTATAAATCAGCTTTGTTTGATCGCTACTGACTTCGTTTGGATAACGAGGTTTCTTTGCTCGTCGGGTTAAACGTTTCGTAAGATCATCAAGATTGTGGAAAGTTGTTGAACGAACGTGGTTCCTGGAGTCCCACGTGTGTATTTTCCTTATGAAATATCAACGATGAACAGAACTCGGATTTTGTATTTTTCGAAAAAACAAAAGTATGATTAACGTAAATTCACGAGTTGTGAATTTTACAATCGTTTTACGAACCATCGATGAAAATTGTCAACGAAAATCGCGAAAGCTCGCCAAAAGTCATGACTATCCGTTTGAGGTCATCAACCTTCAACGAGATTTACGAAATGAAGAATTCGGGAAATGAAGTATATGGGAAGATACAAGACCGTTTGCGAATTATCATCGTTATCGGTGTTTATTTCTCTTAGAGTATTATCACGACCACATTGGGGTTTGATTATTTTTTCTTTTGTTAAAAATACTAAATTTGGCGTTTCGCTATACTAGTCACGTGTCTACGTATAAACTTTTATCTTTTCCACATTTAAATATTTTCCCATTCGAAATAAGATTATCCACGAAGTGGAAGATTCCAATGAAGAAACGTAATATTTTCTATCTTCTATTTGTCCAAAGAAGTCTTCACTCGACCGTGCAGTATCTGATACCTGAAAAAATATGCGTAGAAAAGAGTTAAAAAATATTTAAATTTTTAAGCTAAATTAAGAAGTTTGGAATAATTCGCAGGAGGAAGAAACCTCCTTTGGGAAGAATTATCTCACCCGGTGGTGTATTCGCAACGATCCAATTGATGAAAGCACCGACTCGAGTATTTTCAACAGCTTCTCCGATGGCGCAAGCACCTCCGGAGCTGATAATGCCAACTTCGACGATTCTGCGGGTTGTCGGATTTCTCCAGAGCAAAGGGCCGCCGCTATCAAACTGAAGATACGAAAAAACGTTATAAAATGGCAATTCTCTTCGGAATTTGAAAAATGAATAAACGGCTGACCTGACAAGCGTCTACGCCTTTCTCTCCTTGAGTGCATATTTGTCGGGGCGTGACATTAGCGTGATCGCGTCTACACCGGACATTGGTAACTACCGGGACTTGAGCCTTTTGGAGAACGTTAGTTTTACCGCCGGCGGGCTGAGTGAGGCCCCAACCTTAAATAATCGAGAAAAAAACGAGTTTCATGATTAAACCCAAACAAACCCAAACTTGAGTGATTCGGGATATTGGCTCACCCAAAATATCAACGGGACTTCCAGCGAAGGAATCGAGAGCGTGTTGGAAGGGAAGACAAGCTGGACCGACTTGTTGGCTAAAAGTCATTTGACCTCTAACCGTCACCAGAGCTATGTCGTTGTCGAAAGTCAAAGGATCGTATCCTATGTTTATCTGGAGCGATTCGACTTGATAGATCTTCGAAGCGTTGGTCTCCGAGCCTTTATCATCAATTTAGGTAAAACATTTTGTCAAATTGGTTAAAGTCGAAAAATTGCTTTCTCCGATAGTAACAATCAAAATTTCCTTTACCTTTGGAAAGATCATGATCTCCGACGAGAACAGCCATCGCGCTGACGTTTCTTCCACGCACGCAATGCGCGGCTGTCAGGAGTTGTCGCTGGCTTATTATCGTCGCACCGCAGTAAGCAAATTTTCTTGTTATGTCGATCAGCGCGGCCATCATTGGATATTCGTTAACTCCGGTTTCCGTTCCACCGACGATTCTCGTCTTGTCAAAAATTGAAAGTTACTCATTTTTCCATTCTACAGTAATTCTCACTCACAGGAACTCACAGGATTTTTCCACCCGCATCTGCAATCGGAATCTTCTTCGGTGGCCGACTGGGCTTTGACGCTGCACAGGAAATGACCTCCGGGTGATGTCCTTGAGGCTGAAAGTATGATCGTCAAGCTGGAACTCCTGGTGATCAAGGTCAAATTTCCACTGCCGCAGTAACGATGACCCGGCACATCAGGCAACTCTTGGATCGTCAGTGAGTCATCGGCGCATTTTGAACTCTGATGAAAAACGATATCGATCAACCGTTGTCCTGATTCCTGAAGACTTCCTCATATTCGTGACCCGAACGAAACCAAACTCACAACCGGCACGTCGAAACTTTCGCAATTCAGCTTGATCGGACGGTCGCTCTTCAAGACCCATCGACAGGATGCTCCGGCTGGATAATTTTGTGGATAGCGAGGATTGTACACCCAATACTCAACGTTCGCCTCCATTTGTTGAGAGTAATCGCAACCGACGTATTCTTGGCCATGACTTCCGCCAACCCACATAAGCAACGGCAATAGAATATCTAAAAACAAAAGAATTCTTTTCTTCCCTTTTTTTCATCGTTTTCGACTTATCGAAACTGGGAATGAAAAATCGACGATGGATTTCTTACGGAAGATCATTGCGAGGAAAACCGTGATTCTACTCGAACAGCACTCCCGCGAGTACTAATTATCCCGTTTGCCGGTAATGAGAAATATATACACGGAGTGACAATTTGCACACGTTAAGCCGAGCTGATAACGTTCTTGCATTTTACGAAAGCCCATATCGTCTCGTAAGAATATTTATACGTAGAAGGTGGTAATTACTATATACTTGCAAAATATCAAGGAAGAACTGTATTTCATCTCGAATTTTGGACTTAAAGAAACAACTCGTGTTTAATCCAAAAAAAACGAAGCCAAACAAAGTATACGAAAAAGATCGTATAATTCGACATTGAATTTTTTATTTTCATTTTTTAATTCATATTAAAAATCGAACAAACATTGATATCTTTAAAAGAATTTATCGATTAATGATAAATTGCTTCGATCATTTAATTCCATTTTTTTTTTTTCGTAATACTTTCGTCATTATTTTTATTTTTGACGAACGGATTTTCAGTGCTTCGTTTACGAAGCACTAAAATATCGTTAAAATAACATTTTAATGTTATTTTAACGATATTTTATTATTTATACTACGCCAACAATTTTCTTGGAATAATTGACGGGACGTTACGGTAAAAGTGGCAATTAAGCGTGATTGGAAAAAACGAGGGGTCATCGTACGTCCGCGCGGTATGAATTGTTTAGTGTTAAATATGGATAATCCCGGTATTCAGATTTTTCATGGCCGGAGCTTTGTTTTTCTCGACGCCACGGCTGATAACGGACATTTTCAAATTACACAAAAGATAAAGAGCGAGAAGCATGAATGCGCCGATGCACGCAATCCGTATGAATATTTATCGCTTGCCGAAACAACAATTCAGACGACGCTTATGGAACGAGCAATTAAATATTTCGCAATCTCTTCAAAGTTTCTTTTCCGATCGAATTGTTTTTTTAACGTTTTTTTTCGAAATTGTTTTCAACGTTGCGAATTATTCAATTTAATAATTCGAAACGTAAAAAAATGCAATTGAATAATTAAAATCAAAAGTACATTTCTGACGGTCTGAAACACCTGAAACAATTGCGATATTGGACCATATCATTTTTCGCTCTACACGAGAGCACTGATAAAACATCTCCGAAGATCCGAGTCTTATCACGCTCGAGACCTCACCTTGGCCGTTTTTCAACTTATCTGAGTTTTATCGCTTCTCCGGAAAAAACGAGTTTTCCGGAAACCGGACAGAGAATTGTTTTTTTAAACTTTTTATTTTGTCTTTAGGTCGAAGAAGATCGAGAGGATTTTCGGGACGATAAGGAAAATTAGATTCGTACGTAACGATCGGAAATCGATACCAGTTGATCATCTGTCTTTATCTTCAATAATAATTTATCTTAATCTTTAATAATTCAACTTTATCTTAATTAAATATTTTGAGAAAGTTATCCCAGATTTTTTTCCGGGTCGAAATTAAATTTCCAAGCGTTTATTTCCTTGGGGATCGCTTCTTTTGAAAATCAAAGAAAACTTTGAAATCGAAAGATTCTGGACCGTCCGGTGGCTCCCTCGCGGCCATTCCGTGTACTCAACCGTAACCACGGCAACGCAAACTCACGACACAACACGGGTAATCAAGATAACCTCATTTTCAGTCTTACCGTTCAGTTTCGTAGTGAATCGCGTCTAGATTCCATTTTCTTCAGATGCAGATGTATTCCAAACGAATATTTCTTCACTTCGTGAGTTCAACGTTAACGAATAAATTCCGATAATGTCTTACTTTTACAGTACGACGATTCCGGACGTTGACAAGTTCGCGGATAAGATCGCTCGAAAAAACGTACGTTTTCACCATCGTTTCTTATCAAAATCAAATCATAACCTATTTCTTCTTTTTATTTTAATTTCGTACGCGATATTCGTGAATTAAAAATTCCTCAGTTTGGACGCAAAACTACCAATGACTACGAAAACGAGCCTTCGCAAGCGACGAGGCAACGACGGAAGGAAACGGCGCACGGTAGGGTTCTTTCCAGGGTGAAGATATCTGACAACGGAGACAACAATCGGAAATCGTCAACATCCGTCGAAACCAGGCATAGACGTCACAGACATCCGGAAACCGAAGGTTAGTTGACGATCGTCAAACTCGATTAGCTTCCAAACTTTTAGCTTCCGGTACGTCAAGTTTTCCGGTTATTTCAGGCGTCACGGAAGAACTGAAAGAAAAAGACGTTTTCCTATCCAGGGTGAAAAGCAAATGCGTCAAATTGGAGAAAAACTATCGGGAAGCTGAAGAGCGATGCGAAAAGCTGAAGAACTCGCTGGAGGATCGCGAAAGCGAATACAAAGAATTGCGCGACCGTCACGAAGATCTGACTCGACTTTGCGAATCGCTGGAATCGGAGAAAGTAAATCTGTCCAAATTTGCGGAGCGATTGACCAACGAGAACTCCCAATACAAAGAAGACATCTCGCTACTGAAAATTCTCATTTATCGTTTAAACGTCGAAATCGAACGATACCAGGACAAATTGAGGTCGAAGAAACTTGACGGCGAACAAATAGCTACCAGGAACGAAGACGTCGATTTAACTTCGGAGAACAAACGAATTTCGGAATCTTGGGGTCGTGTTGATTTGCACGCTCTTGGACCTTTGCTGGAAGCTTATCAGGAGAACCTGGAGGAAAAGGAACAGCTGATTAGACAATATGGGAACGAAATCAATCACTTCGGTGGTAGATGCAAAGAAGTGGTAACGGAGAACGAAAATCTGCGCACGGAAATTGAACTTGTTAAATCCCAGGTATTTCTTCCGACTGAAAAATTTCACTTGAAATAGTGAAAGGTTGTTTTATAAGCGGAAATAAAATTTATCACGAAGGGAAAACAATGTTTCAATAATACAAAGACGAAAATTTAATCGTAATGGTTTTTAAATTATTATGAATGATTATTACATTATTTTACGTGTATTATTTTAATTATTTTAAATTATTTAATTATTTTTAATTATTTTTAATTTATTTTTTTTTTATTTAAGATTTTTATTATTTTTAATTATTTTCAGTACGAAAAATGCAGAACCGAGATGAAAGCCTTAATGGAGGAGGATGCAACGATCAAAGAACAGAACGATCTCCTGACGAAGCAAGTTGCATCTCAGAAGCACCAGATCCAAGAGATCCATTCTCTGTACGAGAAGAAAGTCGAATCGATGTCCCAAGACAACAACAAGTTACACGCTGATTATCTCTCGTGTACATCGGAACTGAGTAATTTGCGAGGAAAATACGAGATACTGAGCGATGGTTACGAAAAGATGAAGAAGAACACGGAAGGAACGATGCCGGTTTCGGTGCACACATCAACGATCGAGGAATGTAAGCGATTGTTCGAAGAATTGAGAATCCAGTACGATTCGGAGAAGAAAAAGTTGACGGATCGAGTTAAGCGACTGGAGGAATCGAATCCTGAAAATGAGAAGCAATTGGTCGTGATTACCGCTGAAAGAGATCAGCTCAAGCGTCAATCGAAAAATCTCGAGAAAAGCTTGAAGTAAGCGTTTCAAATCAGTGGAAAACCCTAATATTAGGATCATTGATAACGATCTTATTTCTTCTAGACGAATGCAGCACAAATTGGAATACTCCCAGAGGAATCTCTGCTCGGTTCAAATCTCGAGGGATTCGTTCAAAAGGCAATTGGACAAAGTAACCAAATATTGCGAGGATCTTTTAGCCGAGCATGAAAAATGCACAGCCGAAAGAGACAAATTGGTAGCATTGCTGAACGAGCGCGAAAAAGAAAACGAAAATATCCAATACATCGGTAACAACATTGCTCACAGAATGGGCAATTTGAAAAGCCAACTCCAGGTAACGCAACAGAAATTATTACACAGATCTGCAAATTTTCACTTTTATTTTCCCCTTTGAGATTCAATGACTGATTCTAGTGTATTTTGTACGCTGATTACGAATATAAACTCAGTTTTCCGGCGTCTCATCTAGTTTTCCCGGAAAATTCATTTTTTTATTTTCGTTAAAAACAACTTCTTTGGAAGGAAATATTTTTTTTGATTAAATTTAATAAATTACAAAATGGATTCTACAACTATGACCAACATAAATTTATGTTAAATTAAACCATCAATTATGAGCAGTTCTTAGAACCTAAATAAAGCTAATTAGTAATTTTTTTCGAGAAAATGGTTTTTTCGAGAACAATTAGTTTTATACGGTTTTATCTGAGACCACCTAGAGTATTTTGGTAAAAAATAAAAAATTTTAGCAAAAAATCTGGAGGGGATAGAATTTTTGCATTATTTTTTCTATATTTATCGTGCCAAAATTTATCGGTATCAACCATTAAATCTCGGAGGGGGAAATCCCTCGGAGGGCTAGACCTGTGTTATTCCTCCGGCATTATTTGATGAAATCCTTCGTTTCAGAGCGTTCAAAAAGGAACCAAAGAACAATTGGAATCCGTCGAGAAACACATAAAGATTCAGGAGCGCGGTGTCGGTCGTTTGAAAACGGACTACAATCGGGAATTGCAACGTTTGAAAAATCTCGTAAAGCAGAAAGAAGACGTTATAGGAAAGCTCCAACGTGAGAAATACGCGACTCGGGAAAATCTTGAACTCGTTTGGAGAGCGGCTACTAGCGATGACAAAAAAGTCAAGGACGCGTTGAAGAACACCAAGATTTGCAATATTTGAAAGATTACTTTTAATTTTCCTTTTTTTTTATTTACAAACTTTTTCTAGTCACCGACTATTTTCTAGTCAAATTATTCAGTCGTTATTAGCTTCATTATTAGCATAATTATTAGCATAATTAACTCGAATTTTCAAAGTTGAAACTGAATCAAGTCCCATGTTGATCAAAATCAGTAGCTGGAAATCGTTCATCAATATCCCATTCGTTCATATAATTTTCCATCAAAATTTTTCTGACCCTTGACCCGATCAATTCGGTCGCGAGAACGTAACGGCGCAATCACGCGGAGATTGTAAAACGTGCGTGTGAACGTATGGAGATCGAGACAAAGTATCATCTACCTTTATTCAGTGATGACATCAACTTTGTTAAGTGACACTGATGGATACCATTGCGACGTAACCGATGGTACTCGTTTCCAATGTCAGCTATTGTTACTAGAGTTGTTTCAGCCCGTGGCTCAATTTGCATTATCAAGAGCATACGTTTACGATTGTAAACCTTGTCTTCGCGATTGTAACGCGATTTTACGACCGCGAAGACGTGGGCGTTGAAAAGTCGATTCGCTATTCCAAAAGCTGATTCGTCGGAGTAGGAATCGATGACGACTCTTGATTGTGGAACTTATCATTGTTCAATTTTCTTCGTTGTATAGAATCTGTTTTTAGCAATCGGTTGTGTTAAGGTTGTATAATCAAAAGTGTCTTCGAATGACCTTGAAACGGGCTACGATTCAAAAGCCATTCCATTTTTTTTTACAAAGATTTTAGATATGGTTTTTTTGGGAATTGTACGAAATGTATGTTTTTTCATTGTCGATGTAAAAATTGTCTTTATTTCATGGACTTTTTAATATACCGATCATTAGCGTCGGGATAGCGATTTTCGTAATCTTATCAGACATTGCTGGGCAACGAGCATTGTATATTACAATGATCGACACTCGTAGATTTTCGAAAGTTTGGGTTCGTTTGGGTTTGTTGTAATCGACGCTCATAGGTTTTTTCTACGAGCTTGTTTGGGTTTGTTTCGGTTCCTTTTCAAATTCTGGAGGTTTCAGGCTCAAAGGGGAATCCGCATGTTCGATTGGAAATGTTCGAACATAACCTAAAAAGTGTATTTTTCAACGCGAAGCTTTCTCAACCGGCGAAGTTTTGGAATGGACCGTTTCGGGTCGTGAACCCAAACAAACCCAAACAAACCCAAACAATTTTTGAATGATGAAATTTCAGGATGAAATCCAGCGAGAATCCAAAATGCAATGACCGAGGCATCGTGCAATTGCGTCACGTCGAAATTGCGGGAACGCCAATATCACGCTGGCAAACTGAAAGGAATCTCGGAAGGAATCGAAAGTTGCCCCGCGACGTTTGTACGGGAAGTGAAAAGAGAAATTACCATAAAAAATGTATTTAGAGGTTCCTGGTGAATTGCGCAGTTAGCGCGTTTTTTTTGTATTTTTTTTTTTTGTTTTTTTTGTGATAAAGCGAATCGCGGTTAAGTAGGACCGGTTATGATCGGTGGAAACCTGTTTCGAATGAGTTCGATGCGTTATATGATGTACGCGTGTTGCGTGCAATCAGGAATAATATGCAGCGGTGAATGCGAACTGACGTCGGTCATTGTTGATGCGAAGGTTGACGATGCCTCCAAATTGCTATGATTTACATAACCTCAGTTCGCCTGACCCGGCAATGAAATCGTTTCTGCAAATATCGCGTGTAGATAAAACTCCACTTAGCGATAAGAATTACGTCCAATTTTCACCATTGACATTATTGTTTCGTAGATTTCTGATAAGAAACATTTTAGCGATTAGATTTACCGGATGTACCCAAAGACATACATTATTTTTCAACTCTTCCGCGTAATTCGTTGTTTTCCGAAAACTTGTCCAGAAACGTCTCAATGTCAAATATCCGCTTGAAAGTTGCCGAGAAGTTATCACGTGACCGGAAGTTTTTGTTGGTTTACCGGATGTACCCAAAAACTTGTCCAAGAACTTGTTCAAAAACTTGTCCAAGAACTTGTTCAAAAACTTGTCCAAGAACTTGTTCAAAAACTTGTCCAAGTACTTGTCCAAAAACTTGTCCACGAACTTGTCCAAAAACTTGTTTAAGAACTTGTCCAAAAACTTATCCAAGAACTTGTCCAAAAACTTGTCCAAAAACTTGTCCAGAAGCACTCATGGTCAAATGTCCGCTTAAAAGTTACCAAAGAAATTATCACGTGACCGGAAGTACTAGTTGGTTGTGAACATGAAGGTAACCACGAACGAAAAATCCTACCAGCTTCTTCTGGACAACTTTTTAAAAATCAATATTTTAGAAGAGTTAATGCTCTATTAAGGTCAGGAACCAGTGCAGCCGGTTGATAAAAGTCAAAAACGATGGGAAGAACACGAATAAGCTGTAAAACGTATTTCCAACTTTTTAAACATCGAGTCAAACTGCTTTAAGCTCTAACGAATAAGAATTCTCCAATGAATAAAGAAAATTCCCTATAAATTCGACCACGTTGAATTTCCATGATTTTTGGCTGTGTGAATCGGTCTTTCGTTTCGAGCTTCGTTCGGGGGAGGGCGTTCGCGTCGTTCGAACGCAAAATGTCGTCTGCTAGCCGCGTCGTCTGGAACCGGGTCGAGCATTTGTGACGCGAAAATTGTTGGAACGAGTGCTAGTGCGAGGGGTTCCCGAGTGTCACAGCAAAAAAGTGTCGGGAGTTTCGATTCGCGCGGAAAAGACAGTTGAAGAAAAAAAACGGAAAAATCGTTTTCGCGTGGAGGAGTGAGAGCGCGTGGGTCGGGAAAGTCTGGTTTCGAGGAGCGCGTGTGAGTGTTTCGTGGATCGACCGTGCGTCTCCGGGAAAGCCGGTGAGCCATTGATTTTTTTTTTTTATCGTCATCCAGTAGAATCGGTGATGACACGAGACCGCGTATGATGACATCGGGGCAGCGTCATCGAGGCGATCTCGCCTTTAGCTACTCTCGAACGAAATCGTCTTTTTTTATTGTCCGGACGTGTCGCGAATCGTAAGAATCGCGCCATATGCAACGCGTCACACATGCGCGACAATCGATGTGAAAATCTGTCACTTCGAAGTCGCGAGTGTGTTGGAAACGCCTCGCGTCTCTCTCCCCTAGTTTCAATCGCTCGACGCGCGCATCGCCACCTGCCATACGTTGAAACGCAAATTTTACGTCCCAACGTTACGAGAAATCCACAAGTGATTCCTTTGTCGGCGAAATTGAAATTTCTCGAAATTTCGAGTTTTAAGGCGAGAAGTGACACCAAGCAACGTTAAGCATTGGATATCCTCTCCGTTTTTTCTTCTTCTTTATTTTTCATTCGTGTACACATCGTAGAGGGTGCGAGTTGTCAATAGAGAGAGAGAGCGGCTCCCGTCTTGCGTTCGCCAACGGCCGCAGGGAGGACGTGTATTTAGACACACGAACGCTCGAGCGTTCGCACCATCTCCGACACGCCGTGTAAATATTGAGTTCGCTCACACGCGAATACCGTTCGCAATACCGCCATATTGTTAAATCAAAGTTCCGTGTCGAATTCCCCCTCGATTTTTCGATTCGAAGAAATACCGTGAACGCGGACTTTTTTTTTTTCTTGGAAATACTTCAAAGACGAGTTATCGATCGAGTCGATATGATTCAACGAAATAAATTCAAAAAACAAACCCAAACGAATAAATTCAATAAAATTCAAATAAATTCAATAAAATTTAAATAAATTCCCTAAAATTCAAATAAATTCCCTAAAATTCAAATAAATCTATAAAACATCCGGCAACTGAAAACATTCGTTACCGACCGAGCGAGATATTCGAAACGTGAAACTGCCGTCCGCCATTTTGAAACGATCATCGTTTCCGTAAAGGAAGTAAACTTCCGTTCGTGAGTTTGTTTTTGGGTTGTTTCTTTGTCGAGTTAACGGTCGTTCGTGGGTTTGTTTTGGGTTTATTACCTCAGCGATAGTACGCGAGGAGAAGCATTCGACAATGCCGACGTCATCAGGATCAAACCAAATGTTACGATACACTCGTGCGTGATAACGGAGAGATTACGATAGTTGATCGATGAAGCGCTAGAAAAACACTGAATTTTCCGTATCGCGATGATACTGTTGCACCGGTATATCTCGGGCCTCGGATGTGTCATATTGACTACGCGATATCAACAGCCACTCGTATAAAGCCGGCTAGTAAATTTCGATTGTAACTCGTCTAATCTTTTTTTAAAACCTTGCGTACATTTTTTCGCGTAAACCCAAACAAACCCAAACAAAAAAAAATGATACGAAAACGTAAAAGTAGGAACAATGCAAATAAAAGATAATTAATACGAATAATCGTAAAAGTGAAAAAAGGAGATTTATCATTTGTCTCGTGAAGGTAGCATTGATAAGCGATGAAAATAATAATACGTATTAATCCTCCCGTTGTATTGAAAACGTGTAAAGGGTATTAGCAACTGTCAGTGGTTCGAAAAAAAATCGCGATGCGTCATCGAACGTGCACATTACGAAGTGAGGAAGGAAAGAAGGATGCTCGTTTATCTAATCGAGAGGGTTCATAAATTCCCTCGTCAACGAACGATAAATTATCGAATATTAATTGGGCGTCGTTTTTTTTCTTTTTATTTTATTGTACCGCAACGAATCGTTCGACGCTTGCTTTCTCAGGGAATTTATGGATCGAGTTCGTTTGGGTTTGGAAAAAGAATCGTATTTCAGGAAAGTTAACAGTTTTGGGAATGATTTTTAGGTAAATTCGTATGGTCTATTTTTTTAGTGTTCATATTTTGACAGGTCCATTTTTTGGCAGGTCCATTTTTTGGCTGGTCCATTTTTTTGCTGGTCCATTTTTTTGCTGGTCCATTTTTTTGCTGGTCCATTTTTTGAAAGGTCCATTTTTCGACAGGTCCATTTTTTGGCTGGTCCATTTTTCGATAGGTCCATTTTTTTGGCTGGTCCATTTTTTGAAAGGTCCATTTTTCGACAGGTCCATTTTTTGACAGGTCCATTTTTCGACAGGTCCATTTCATTTAACAGTTCTATTTCTTAACACCTATTTTATTGAAAAGTTTTATTTTTTCAAGGTCTTTTTTTCAACCGGTTGTTTTTTTTTTCAACCTTACATTATTTACATGGTTACTCGGAAACGTTGAGTAATCCCGCGAGGCCCGGAAGTGGGAAACCGTGGTGGTGGTGTTACGTCAGAGAATTGTTTCTCTCCTCGTTCGTTCTCCATACGTCTCCGCCCCCCCCCCCCCCCCCCCCCCCCCCCCCCCCCCCCTCCCCCC
>JAPYZJ010002708.1:0-19436 GCA_030522765.1 Ophioninae sp. B BG-2022a | reverse complement strand
AATCATTAAATCATTAAAATCGTAATGATAAATAAATCATAAATCATTTAAATCACTAAATCATTAAATCATTAAATCCTTAAAATCATAACGATAAATGAATCATAAATCATAAAAATCACTAAATCATTAAATCATTCAAATCATAATGATAAATAAATCAGAAATCATTTAAATCACTAAATCATTGAATCATAAAAATCATAATGATAAATAAATCATAAATCATTAAAAAGATAATGATACATCTTTTAAATTTTCCAGATTTTAAAGTAAAAAATCTAATAATTTTTCTCAGTAAGCAACAATACACCCGGGGCGATACCACTTGGCTCCCATATCACCGGTCGCGTTGCCGAGATGGCACGATTGCACAATCGAACGAATTTCGAGACGAATTCCAAGCTGGGATCAAATTGAGCGGATTTTCTCGTCTGATGAACTGAACAGAGAACTCGAAATTGGATTCCCTGGCGAAATTCTGTTCGACGTACTTGCAAACTGATAGTGAAACTGAAGATGCGCGAAAATGTGTGGCCCTTCGAGGAACATTTGTAAAATTAAAGGATATATCCTTTCGAAATATCGATTTATTATGAATTCAAAATAAATTATCAAGATCCTTTTTATAATATTATGATTTTTAGATTATATTAATTTTAGAATCAAGATCCTTTTTATAATATTATTATTTTCAGATTATATTAATTTTAGAATCAAAATCCTTTTTATAAAAAAAAAAATTCTCGGTGGAAATTTTCAGAAATTTCTCTTTTTTCCAAAACTTCTTTTAGTGTTCTTTCAAATTGGCTCTCGAGGCGTTGATCCTCAAGAACGAATATTTTCCTCATTTTTCGATAACAAATAGGATTCAACGCTAAAGAAAAATATGCTTCGGAAAAACCTGGTTGCTATCTTTTTCCCCGTTGCTGTTTATGCATCTTTCATACTATATATTTATTCAAGCGCGTGTTTTCCTTCATTGAATTGCACGAGTTTCTGATTCGTATTGCATTTGCAACGGTGGGGGAGGGACGGGGAAAAATAAAAATTTTTCTTCCCTCGTTGTATAAAGGCTGAAGATAAAATAGATGGCCCATAGACGATCGACGTCTCGTTAAGTGCACCCGCACGGATCCTACCAACTTTCAAACATGAATATCGTTTTCATTTTATTCTCGGCTGCGATAGTGGTCTCTTCCGCTTCAGCAAACGGCGAACCTCTCGAATCAGGTATAACTAATTATACAAGCTCGATAAGCTTTACCTCACATTCCCTTTTTCGTTGAATCCAAAAAGATTTTCGTTTTTCACCTTACCAGCGACTACCGAGGGAAAAAATAAAAAAAATACGTATAAATTTTGAAAAATGAAAAGAAAATAATCATTTTTACGATCACGATTTTTTCAATTAATATTTGATTCAGTTCGAGTATTTTTTTTGTCCATTGCGAATCAATGAAAAATCTTTGTAAAAAAAAATCGTTTTTCTTCCACGTTAAACCGGAAGCTATTTTTGTTTCACTCCACCAGTGAATAATGAACACGAAATTGAAAAATTGAAACGTGTATAATTTGTTAAAAAATCTTAGAAATCGTTATTTCAACCGCACAATTAATTAATTTCGTTTTATTGATGTTTATACTTTATTTACTTCGAGTGATTGTTTAATTTCAAATTTCTGAATTGCAAATTTCATGGTTAATAAAAAAAAGGTAAATGAGCTGTTTTTTTATGGTAGGATATAAAGTTGTTGCAAAAACACTTTCAGGTGCTCCGGAGCTCGGTCCATTGATGTCCGTTTTGGCATCGCAACAAAGGGAGTATACACTAGTAAGAGAGAAGCGTTTCACCTGCGATTTACTCTCGTTCGGAGCACGAGGAGTGAGCGGCTTCAATCATGCAGCTTGCGCAACCAAATGTTTGAGTCAGCGTCACTTTGGTGGCCATTGTAGCGGTTCTGAGTGCAAATGCGTTACGAAAAAGTGGTGATTCGACTTGTCCCATTGGATCGATCTTATACCTCATACGAAAACAATAAAAAAAATTTTTAAACACAATTTACTCGTTTGTAATAATGGTTTTCTCCTCTCTCTTATTTTTGCACAAGTTCGTTATAGTAGAATGATTCTTTGAACATAAAATTACGTTTTTTAAAATCGTATTCCGGATACCAGAAAATCGGATACCGGAAATAATAATTGTGTATTAAAAAATTACTATTTCCGGTATTCGATTTTCCAGTATCCGGAATACGATTTTAAGATATGAAATTTAATAAACAATTATTATTTCCGGTATGCGATTTCCGGTATCCAGAATACGATTTTAAGAAATCGTACTGATACCGGAAATAATTTAATTTAATAAACAATTATTATTTCCGGTACCAGCGAATGCTAAAAAAAAAGATAAAAAATAAGAATAAACTTGGACACAGTACTGTCGAGGTGATATCAGATGCTATCAACTGTATCAAGCCCAATTACTAATCATCGAATCATCACGAACGATATCCGGATTTCCCACCGGAGAAACCTGCAAATTAGAATTTTGCGATCCCCTTTAGCCTGTTAAGCTCATCATTAATATGAATGCCACGATCTCGTCCGTACGAAATCATCGCATTTCCGTTAATTCGAATAATACGAAAACGTCGAATATTTCGAGCGGAAATCGCCGATATTTTGACACGACGCGAAAGAAAAAACGTTGAGAAAAAATGGACGCTCGTGATGTCGATTCGCGAATACCAATATAAATGCAAAAATAGAACTCTCACGTAACTACGAGACTTCGTTAAATTTTTTCATTCGTGAAAAAAAAAAAAACAAATCGATTCCTCCCGTGAGGTTTCCACGCGCCAACAGTAATATCTTTCGCGAGTCAACTGCAAACGGACAGCGTTGATACTTCTTTTTCCCCCTGGGGGAACATTCCCACTATATATATTCGTTATATTCGTATAAATCCCCAAAAAAATAGAAAAAAATGGCTGATCTCGATAGGGGTTACACAAAAGCTCAGCAATTTTGTTTTTCCCATTTATGGGAAATTCAACGAATCCCAACTCGTTTTGAAATAGCTCTTTGTATTTATTCTCGATATTTACTAATTACCCTTTTATACCGAATTCAACGAAATTTCAACAGTCTTCGTTAAAACCATCGATTGATGCAAGTTACAGCATTATCGAACACGCAACCTCCGAAAAATCAAATTCCCCAGCTTTGCAACTGGTCTTCAACATTCCCTGACACAAAATTCAATTACCTAAATATACGCTCATCGAATTACTGAACTTATATTTCTCCCAGCACTGCTCCAAAGTATGCCCGTGATTTACGTAAATTTGGACCTGAAAAATAAGTCGGTTTTCAATAATTTCCTTTTGATGAAACAATTGACACGGCAAAGTAGAATTTTATGAATAATTCATTTATAACTCTTTTAAATGTTCGGTTTATATTCGAAATATTGATAAATTACAAAGTAATTATTTGAAATCTATGATCGAACATTGCAGAGACTCTAAGCTATGACTCTACGTAAAACAACATTCTATTTTCGAAATTTCAAGTTGACGGAGACAGAGTGAATTTTGGAATGCTCCGGTGACATAAAAACTTTGATTATCAGGATTCCTTCTTGAATTCATTGATGAGCGAGAAGTACTCGCGCTTGGTAATGTTTGGAAAGAATAAATGGTGCCCTTTCATATTCCCCGTGTTTTTATGGACTTGAAGTTTATATCGTTGCGACGCAACGAAATTTATTTTTTCATTTTTTTTATTTCCTTAAATCTATTATTTGGCAATATATTTTTTTTTCTATTTGAATTCTATGTTATCACAATAAAGATTTGGCTAAGTATTGAGATATTTTAATGACGATTATATTGAAAAAGAAATACAGAAATTAAAAAAATCATTATTTGCGAACTTCAACCTCATATGTTTTCCATGTTTTATATTAAACATCAAAACGTCCAATGTTTTAAGCCCGAAAATACTTATCGTTAATGCAAAAAACTATGCAAAACTTCACGACTTGTACAAGCTTCCACTAATAAACAACAAAGTACCAAAGGAATCGAGTAAAATCAATGAGAAAATTCTTTTCACTTGCAGATATCCAACCTGCAGGATGTTAAGAAGACAGTCTTTCGCTCCAAGCCTGAGCTGCGGCGGGGAACCACAGATCATCGTGGAGGAAAGTAGCTTCGGCGAGGAAGAAGCTGAACGTAGACGGAACGAATCACCGCCGCGTTGTCTGGATCCTGACTCGCCATCCTTAAATCCCTATTTGCTGTCACCATGGAGAGAAACTCGAAAGCATTCTTTGCCTACTCCGCAGTGCACTTCTGGCATCACTGCGTCGCAGGTTTTAAATATCACCATTTTTATCCGTAAAAATAACGAGAATCATTTCTTTGTGACGAAAAATGCTCAAACTTCGATATTCTAGGAAAAGTATCATAAATCCTAATCCCATGATAATTTTCGTCATCCGCTCATTTTTTGTGGAGCTTTGAAGGCTTTGCGTGGTCAGACTCAAAGAAAACTGTTTTGACTTCTTACCTAATATTGGCTCGTGTAGGTGAGACGGTTGAGTGAACGTGGTGGCGAAGGTTCCGGTCCATCATCCAGAGAAGCTGCCTTTTTGGCAACTTTGTCACAAGCTCCGGCACCTCAACGCGGCGGACGGCGTCATTCCGTCGTAACGATTTCCAAAGTGCCACCTACCTTTTTCGCGCGTAATACTCGTCGAGAATCAATTGCGTCCGTTCCTATGGGTGCTACCAGAATACTTCCGATGCGCCGGGATTCCTCATCGGGCTTGTCCGGACCACCGAGTAACACAGGTAGCTCCCACAATCTCCAGCTGGACATAATGGACGACATAGCGGAAATTAAAACGAGAAAAGTAAGTTTTACTTCTTTTGCCACAATTTCACGAGTGGAACAAAGTCGCAGTATTTTAGCGACAGTTTAGTGTCTTTACTGAATATCGAACTGGGTAGTTAAACAAATTGACTTAATGAACTAGTTTATTCTAACTTTTCGGGGCGGAAGTAAACTCAAACCACTTCCGAGTTTCACGATTGAAAAGCTACTAGCGGCAAAACACAGGAACTATAAACGGTTACTGACCGGTTCGATCGAAGCGATGCTAGCGGCAACACTCAGCATTATCTGTCGACTGAAATTGACCATAATTTTGCCCAGTGGCTGAGTCAAACTAAATCCGATTGAATCTCGAAAAAGCTAAGTTTAGAAATTCCAAGCCGAAGTAGCCCTAACCTCGAAAACTCTTTGGAATCAGGTACGTCTGAAGATGTGGAAGACACCATCGAGGGAGCGAGTTTGCGAGGTGCAGCCACTCGAGGGAAACAGCACGGCGCAGCGTTACGTTCAACAGCAACAAAGACGTTTCTCAGATTTCGTGCCGACATTAGGAACGACGAGTACGTCGAGTTCGAGCAAAAGACGAGCTTCAGAACTGCCGAGGCCATCGACGAGTTTATCGTCCGCGGCGGCAGCTGCGGGTATAGTTTGCTCGAATACGGATCTCATATCGATCCTCAGTTCGTTAACGTCATCAGCAACGGAGATCAATCGTTGCGGCGAAGAGGCCTTTCCGACAAGTAGTATTCAAGACGAAAACAGCGCGAGAAGCGAAGCCAAAAACTTGGAACAAAAGCGCAGTCGTCTCAAGGATTTTCGTTCCAACAGTTTTGACGTTTCGATACTCCACGATACAGGAAACAAGATCTTATCGTCTGCTACTGGAACGGCCAGCGGAAGTTCCGAAGCGAGCACTTCCGTTACGAATTCGACGTCGATGAATTGGTTCGCCAATCGGCATCGACCGATGTGGAGGAAACAACGCAGTCACGATCTCAATTTGCCCCAACTGAGCTTTAAATTCGAAAAGTCCAGGGTTATCAAAGCGATGAAAGAGACTTTATTGACGAGGACGAATACGCTCGGGAAAGAAAGCTCGCAACCGCAAGGAACGAGGCAAAAAGTTGTATGGGACGACACGAGAGGCACAAAAGTTGACGCCCAAGTTCTGGGTAGCGCGATCGAAGAGTTTCTCACGTCGCAAAGAGGCGACTCGGAGATTGGGCCTTCAACGTCCAAACCAGCCGTCTCTCCAGCTAAAACTAAGGGAAGCGCCGCCAAGGTGACTAGTTGGTTCACCGGTGGCAACAAAACCGAGGAACAAACCGAGAGCTGCGAAGCCTCGATATGTCCATCACTGAAAGATTTATTTGTTAAGTAGAGAGGTCGCGCGTTGATCGTGATACGATCGATCCCAATGAATTTTACTAGCTGCCACAATCTTTGTCTTCAACCCTGTAAAGGAAAACGACAGAATTGTTTTTATTTTTGTTTTTTTTTTACTATGGGTACTATGACACAGTCGAGCGACGCGAGAAGAATTCTCGAGATCCTTTGGATGTTACTCACGGATAAGTGACTGAATATTTTTTTTTTCATTTCCAAAAAATGACCTTCCATGTTTCGAACCAACTTTCTAAAGTAGTTTCATTCCCCCAACATAAATTCCAGAAACTCGCGAAACCTAATTGGTCGTACTCCTTAAATGTTTGCTGTGTGAAAAGACCAGATATACTATCACGGATCATAAGACAAGCACAAAATCCAAAAAAAAACTAACGCGTCTGTTATAATAATCTCTGGCTTATTATCATTGATTATACGAATAACAAGATATCGAAATTTTAATATATATTATATTTATTATCACCCTTCGCTGGTCGAAGGGCTAATATTTGATAAATTATTGGGTCTTGTACATTCGGCAAATCATGTGTACATTTCGAAGGACAGCGGTATGCGTGTAGTGCTTCTTATTGCTCGTGAAGATGAAATATGCAATTATAAAAAATGTTATAACTTTTCGGTGTTCTTACACCTTTATTATTATTTTTTATTGTAATTATCGTCACAGTTATCATTTCACTCGCAATTCGTACTTATATCTGCCATTTTTTAAATTTTTATTTATTTATTTCGTGTACATCCTTGCGGGCTTCCACGTTTCCTCCTCTCCTTCCTTTTCCTCTGTTTTTCGACTACTTTATTTTTTTCGAACCTAACCTCAAAGATCTCCGATAAATCGGCCTCCCGCCCACCTTTGTCGATGCTTATCGTTATCAGTATTTTGCTTTATTATTGTTACGATTGTTATTACTGTTATTTATATGAAAATGAATCTAATATTAACCGTACGAATGATCAATTTGACCAAGCGAGCAAATTGTTGGCAAGGAAAGGAAACTTCACACAATACACGCATATATATATTTCGATCGCTCTGAATGTTCTCGATATCCACTTGAATCATTATTGTTCACAATATCCCGTTGCAGTTAACATTTTCTCATATTGATATTTATATCTAAGACTGTACTTCAACGTCATCCGTGTGTCCTAAAAATTGATGTTACTGAAAAACAAAAAAGAGTTCGGTAGACGCGTTCCTTTCGTGCCGATTTTCCAAAAAAGAAGAAAAATGACACGTTACACGTTCAGTCGGCGATTCCCTCAATTAAGGGCATGACGAACATCGACATAACCTCACAAACGTTCAAAATCTGTTTTCTCGGCGTCGATTGAGTTTACGGCGAAAAATCGAGCATCAGTCTTTGTAGAATTCATAGAAGCAGAAATAGATACTTGCATTTACGATAAAAATGTTTCGTCCTTGAGAAATTGCAATTTAAAAAATTCGACTATCTCTCTCTCGTGTGTCACGTGGTACATCTTCGACATGTCCTTAATAGAACGGAAAGTATATGTTTATTTTTTTTCGTCAAAGTTCCACTCAGAATCGCGCGATGTAGAGGGTATGTGTATGCATTGAAGGAATCTGGCTATATTTCAGACGTAGATCTGATGGAAGTTCCTTTGAAAAATAATGATACGATAATGTAGATAAATAAACATTTTTTTGGGAAACATTTCGAAGAGCATTAGAACGTTAACACCAAAGGTGTTAACGTTACCTGGTCTGCAAAAGCTCGGAGCCCAGAAAAAGATTTAATTATTGTTTTTTTCGTTGAGAACTTTTATCCACCCTGATTACATAATCTTGCCGAGTTTAACTTCTTTTCTTGGGAAATATTGATTATCGTGGAAGTTACTATTATTCGAAGGAAATACCATCATTACTACCCAAAAGATTAAAAATATATACTTTCGGTATATTTTTTGTCCATTATATTACATAATCAATAATTCAGTCAACTTTCGATTTTTTTCAAAATATTCTCTCCGATTAGAAGCTAAAACCGTAATTTATAAAAATATGCGATAAAAAATCGTTTTGTTTTTTCATTAAGCTGTTTTTTCATTTTTTCATTAAGTTTTTTTTAAGCTGAAAAGCTTACGCAGAAATATGTGTCCAAAAGAGATATCAACGAATTTCACGTTTTTTGTGGGTTAGAAATGGGGAATATATAAATTCTAATGTAGATAGAGTGGAACGTGCGAAACCGGAAACGTTAGACGTATCTACAATTTTAAAAAAAAGATCAGTGTTTTTTCATCATTCACGGATGATAAACGTACGACCCTTCCAAAAAAACTACGTGTCTTGGTCGATGACCATAATAAATGTCAGGATCGAGTCTTGATAAAAGTAGCAAAGGAATAAGAGATAAGTAGAATAGAAGATGCAACCAATGCTACAAATAAATGGACCACCTCAATAATGCGCGTACCCTCTATCGAAGAATTTAAGAAGAAAATTAAAAAAGATGAAAATCGCTCTTTCGGAAGAAAGACATAACCTTGCATAGGTGAAAAACGCAGCAACGCGCGAAACTGCGAACAGCGCCATCTATGGGTGAAACACCGCACTAGCGAGGAAGAAAAATATACGTAAATACATGAGAACACGAAACTCGCTATAATCTGCTTGTATGTGAAATGTCTTAATGACGGAAAAACCATCACGACGAGCTGTTAACATTCGATTAAACGTTAAGATTTAGATTTAAAAGATCGGTCTACGATTTAAGATATCGGTCTACGTAACAATGACAAACCTGAAATTTGTCAAAATGAAAATGAAAAACCCCATTAATTCCCATGTATGGTTTACCGAAAGACAAGAGCCCACGTGTTTCGATGAATAAACCTTAAATGTTGAAACCATCGACTTCTTCATCCGTGCAAGCGTCCCAAGCCTTTCCTCAACCTAAATACAAACTGCATATTCCATTTCGATTTTTTTTATAATTACGGAAATGCCAACTGCGAAAATGAGCAATTGCTGAAACGAATCTTGGGCTATTCAACCGAAACTTTGTTACGCCGAATGAACCCCCCCGATATGTGGGTGTAAAATGACAATACTTCAAGTCAAGAGGAAATGTTAAAAAAGCTGTATCTGTAAAATGAGCAAGCTACTTTATCTTTGTATTCGAAACATTCGTTCGTTAAAACTTTCATTTCTCCAAAAAATTTCAATGCTATAACAACTACTCAAACACTCCCAGAATTTCACAATTCGACAATTGTATTTACCTTTTCGCTTAGAAGTGTAAATAAATATGGATGAATCGGACGAACCTGATCACGTTTTCAGAATATTTGTCTTCCGGTTTAGAGGTAATGTAGATCTAACGAAGGACAGCTAAGGTGGAAGTTCGATCGCAGCGCCACGATAATTTCGAGAAACACTGTCCAATCGAAAATTTTCAGCTGATCATCAATTCACTGGATTACTCAGACTGGACTAATTTAAATCTGGATTTTTCAAAAACGGGAAACTCCTAAACGATCTCTATGGGTTACTAAACGTTAGTAATCAAAACGATTTGAAAAAACAGCCGATTACTCAAAGCGGAGAACTAAGTTTGAGACGGGCCTCCAAACCAGCTGGCTGCTCGCCACGCCGCCAGGCGGCAGTTGGGGTCGCGGAACTTGTCTTCAAGCTGCCCATAAGAACTGTTCTTCTATGTACGTCTGACTTCATTGGCAGAGACGAAGTGGTCGTTGCGGACGTCCAAGCTTTGTTTACGCCGTAAAACCGCGCCGTTGATCTCTGGCATAATTCGGGCAACGACAATTACGATCCAAACATCAGAATAAATTGAAAGGAACTCGTACCGACGATCCGTTGTCTCGTAGCTACTTTCCAACCGCAAACTTACAATGTCGGAAAGGAAAGTCTTGAACGTAAGTGAAACGAAAAGTTTTAAACGAACGTTGTTTCCGATGCCTCTGTCTACCGTACGTAGACAGCCGCGAGATCCGGCAAACGAGTTTATCACGAATCTCGAGTCGTTGCTCAAGATTCGCCGTAAAACTTTACTCGTGAGAGAATTCGCGCGGTGTTTGGCACCCATTTCCGGGAATGAAC
Organism: Ophioninae sp. B BG-2022a; assembly: GCA_030522765.1. Taxonomy (NCBI): domain Eukaryota; kingdom Metazoa; phylum Arthropoda; class Insecta; order Hymenoptera; family Ichneumonidae; species Ophioninae sp. B BG-2022a. Next base: position 9,034 of record JAPYZJ010002708.1, on the reverse strand, counting down.
GTAACCTCTCAAATTTTATGAGCCACCTTTCTCACGAACGATCAATTGTTTTGAGAAAACACCTAGTATCGCGGACGCTGCAAAATTCCTAGACAAGGATGTCTCGTTTCATCGACTGTTCCATTTGACGCGTCCCTGAGAAATTTCGGTTCTAAAATGTCAGGTAACGTCTATCCCGTCATCCGCGACGCTCGTAGCTTCGGCTCAGCCTCGAGTGTCTCAACATTTTTTGTACGAGCGAGCGTATTCTTTTTCAGAAATACTATCCCCCGGATTTCGATCCGTCAAAAATTCCGCGTATGAAACTGGCGCGCAATCGTCAATACACGGTACGATTGATGGCTCCGTTCAATATGCGTTGCAAAACTTGCGGCGAGTACATTTACAAAGGGAAGAAGTTTAACGCGCGCAAAGAAGACGTCGAAGGGGACGATTATCTCGGCATAAGGATATACAGATTTTACATAAAATGTACGAGATGCCTCCAAGAGATATCCTTCAAAACCGATCCCAAAAACACAGATTACGAAATAGAAGCCGGAGCGACGAGAAATTTCATGGCGCTGAAATTGGCGGAGGAACAAGCGCAGAGAGAGGAAGACGAAGAGAAAGAAGAAGAAGCGACGAATCCGATGAAACTTTTGGAAAAGAGAACTCAGCAATCCAAACAAGAATTGGAGCTTTTGGAATCGTTGGAGGAATTAAAAGACCTCAACAGACGTCAGAGAACCATCGATTACGACCGGATGCTCGCGCAATACGACACCGAAGCTGTACAACGCCGAGCTATAGATAACCAAGAAAAAATAGACGAAATGTACGTTAAATCCGTTTTTGGAAAAGAACGTTCCGTCGGTACCGTAGTCGAGGAAGAAATCGTTGAATTGCGAAGCGACCAATCGCCGGAATCCTTGAAAAAAGTATCGAAAATCAGCAACGCGCCGGGTCGACCATCTTCCGATGGATCTTGCGACGCTCAGTGTTCAAGCTCCGCGGAACGCGTGAGTACTCCTTACTTTTCTAATGAGCACGACGCTCCGAACGAGTTTTCGCCACGACTCATTTTTAACGCGTATCGTGCGATTGGCGTAAAAAATACCAGGCGCGTTTTTTTTTCCAGGATAATCACAAAAGTGCCGTTCCCAAACGAAAAACAGCGCCTTCGTTGCGTGCCACCTTGGGTAGCCTGATAAAAAAAAAGACAAAGCCTGAGTCTCCATCGATGTCGAACAGCGCCACCTCTGACTCCTGCGCATCATCGAACTTGACGTCGAGCGGTGTTGCTGAAGCGCCTGCCCATAAAAATCCGACGGAAGACGAGCAGCCAGCCCGGAGTACCGTTAGCTGCGACGAGGAAAAAAGTGTCAACGGTTTGTCCCTGCTATGCGCGTACTCCGGTAGCAGTGACAACGAAGAAGACTGAACACATGAGTTTTCCTCACCTTTTTTTTGTAACTGCTACGAAAATTGCCATTTTATTGGGATGTAAATAAGTACACGCGTGAAATATCGAAAAGAAAAAGATACGTGTCCTTGGTTTGAAATATTTTTCTTTACGTGCGAAAAGCGTACGAAAGTTTCAACAGTACGACGAATTTGAGAAAAAGGCAGAGCCAACGAATACGCGAATACATATATCTTTTTACAATATTTATTACAAAGTACACGTGTTGGTAAAAGGATAAAAAAGAATATAAATTCAAGGAGCGACGCACCGCATCGCCGTTGTGTGAAAAAAAAAGTATCGGGAGGGGGGGTAGAAAGAGGGTATGTATCGTACCGTGGTCACAATCGGTATCCTGGATTTTGAAAAGGTTCGCGCGAGACACGATTCGATCAGTCGTCAGGCTCGCGAACGACGAGGGGATCAGCGATAGAATATTGGTACCGCGAGAGTCGGACGGAAGTTCGTCGCAACGAGAACGAAACATTCAGGAGTGTACGACGGTGCATTAATTTTTTTTTTCGATGGTCGAGAAGAGCCAGTTTTAAAATGGCAACCGAACGTATCCGGGATTCGCGAGCGCACGTGAATTCGATTGGTTCGCCGAGGGATGATTAAGAAATTCCTTATAGGATGCTGAGCCACCCCCTACGCCTAGAACACAAAACAGAAAGAGAGAATTGTGAAAATAAAGATTGCGACTCGAATAAATCGGTAAAAAGTAAAAATCAAGCGAGTCTGTTTCAACGGCCAGGTGTACTCCTGTAAGGAATATCTTTCGCGTGAATTTATAGAAATGAAATGAAATCGATGAAAAAAAGTAACGTAGAGGGGAGTGAGTGCCGGATCCTCCGAGACGAGAATACACTATTTTTCTCGAGAAGAGAATCTCCCTTCCCACGGAGAATCGAGCTTTTCCAATGTATTTCTTACAAATTTCTCACTCTGTCGACCGAAGAAAAAGCGAATAATTCAATGAAAAGTACGCGATTTGCCGAGCGAATGAAATTTGTTAATTCGGCATCGCATCGGCGAAGCGGTGACGTAAACGATACGCCACCTTACGACTTCTTTTTTCGCGAAGCGAATTCGGGGATATTATTCGCGGTATGTATTTTCGGTTGTTTGGGTTCGAGCCCGAGACGACTTCTTTCGGCAGGCCCATTGGCTCGTCGCTCGATACTTCGAGAGTTGGTTTCTTCCGTAGGAGGATTCACGAATCTCCGTCCATGGCGGGAACCATCATCGATGGTTGCACGAGCCGAAGATCCGGCATTCAGGAAACGACCGGCCGTCCTCGAATTCCCGTTTCGGCATCGATCGTTCGAAGCGATCGGATCGGAAGGTACTCCGCTACGGAACATCCACGGCTCGACCAACCAATTGTAAAAAGATTCGCGCATCTCGTGCGATTCCATCGTGTTTTGACAATCGAAACGAGCGCTTCTCGAACACTTGGTCGGATACTCGAAATTTTCGTCGGTTCCCCCCAAAAAACGTTTTTCATTCGCGTAATCGCGCTCGCGTTTCAGAGCTCGCGCCAGTTGATCCATTATTTGAGACTGCGTCTTATATTTGATAGCGTTGTAACTCTTGGAACGTTGGATCCGAAGAAACGACGGATGTTGCGGCAGCGGCCGTGCCGAGGTCGGCGAAGATGAGGATCGCGCGTGTACCGAGGTAGATCGCGAATGAATACGAGTCGATGGCTGTACGCTCGATACGAATATTTTCGCCGGACGCGACAAACGAAGAGAGTCATTTTGTTGATAAATATTACGAAAATCCGTTATTTTTCTCGTAGATGTGTCATGATTTTTCGGGCTAACGTACCCTTGAGCCTTTTTGCAGTGCATCGCCAATTGGAACTGAGCAATTTTCCTCTCCAAACGAGTACGCTGTTCCTGCGCCCTTTCCTGTTGAATTTCCAATTGTTCCACCAGTCGCTCCAATCGTGTTATCTGTACCTGTTTCTCATCGAGCACGCGACGCAATTCTTCAACGTTTTCAGTTTTTTCAATCGATCGTGTCTCCGCCTGCGACAAGAATATTCCAATTTTACAGTCCAGGCATTTTCCGAAAATAAAGCTCCGGAGAATCCGCTATCGATAAACGAAAACTCGATGCACGGAAATTTTTCGTGTCATCCAATATCGTTTCGGAATCAAATACCTGGTGGTTCCTGGCTTGTTGATCGAGCGCTTTCGTCGCTTCCGGTTCGATCCTCGCATCTCGAGATTTCGTTCCGTTACATCCTTCTCTTATAACGCGATCTTGCTCTTCGATTTCCAACTGTTTTTGATTAAGCGCTATCTCGAGTCGTTCGTTGTGACGCGTGAGCTCGTCGACGGTCGAGCGTAGAACGCCGATTTCGGCCAATCGTTCGGCGAGCTCGCGATTCTTCTCCGAGCTGAGCGAATCAAAGATCAAGACGTGGAGTAACACGAGTCGATGGAATTTCAGTGTTTTTTTTGAATTTTTCGCGAGACTCGCCAAAGTCGATTGAATCTTGTGTACTCACGCAACTTTCGAATTTAAACCATGTTCGTGGATCGTTCTCTTTAACTTGACTATCATTTTGTCGTGCGACTCGTCATCGGTTTCCTGGAACCGCGAGTGAAATTTAAGTAAGGCATCAATCCCAAGCGTTAATCTATAAGAGATCTATGCTTGAACCAACTAGATCTTTGGTACAGGCGAGGAAGGCAGGATCGATCGCTGCGACGATTTCACGCTTTTGGCGTTGGAGAGTCTTTATTCGTTCAACGTACTCTTCCAATCGTTCGTCCAACGACGCGCTCAATATTTCCTTTCCCTTCGTTATTTCGGTTTGCCTGTTGAGAAAATTTCATTTGAATCGTGACGCTCGTCGTACTTGCATCACAGAATTAAAGAACGTTACATTTTTGTCTCGATTCCTCGAACTTTGGCGTGCATCTTCTGCAATTCCGTCTGCAAGGTACGTTCGGATTCCCGCAATCGATCGCACTCGGCCCGAACCGATTTTCCCTCCGCTAAAGCGGTCTCCAATTGCTCGCTCATTTTTTTTAAAGCTTCTTCTTTTAATGTTTGCAGTTGACCAATCGTTTTCCGTGATAGCTCAAGCTCGTTCCAGAGACTTCTCCATTTTTCCGTAATCCCGATCGCGATCTCGTCCAAGTTTTTCGCTTCTTCGAGACGAGATCGGATAACATTGCATTCGTTTTTAACAGTTTCGACCAGTTGGTCGATTATCAATTTGATATCAGCCCCCGTCGTTCCAGGAGGCGAATTCTCGAACGCGCCGAGAGATTCGAGAAACATCGAACGCTCGCGCAGCATTTTCGTGCACATTTCGAAACAAGCTTTCGGTAAATCTCTCATCTTGGATGGAATTTCTGCGTCGATTCGAGCTTCGGGATCGTCCGGGGACGCGCGTACGCCACTTCCATCCGTCGATACGTGCGTTTCCGTTTTCGAAAACCCGGATGCGGCTTCTTGCACGAGATTACCCGTCAAATTAATCGTCTCGATCCGACCGGGATCCTTGTTACCGCTCTTGATCATCCGGTCGCGAAGTTCCGTAATTTCGTTGTAAAGGTCGGAAGCATCTTTCTGCAAACAAAACCGGACTAGGTTTCGAAACTAGGCTTGAATTTTAAATATATTCCATCGCTGGTTAAATATTTAAATATTCTCCATTTTTTATATTTTTGGAATTTTAAATATTTTTCCAATTTTAAACATTTTTCCAATTAAAAATATTTTTCTAATTTTAAATATTTTTCCAATTTTAAATATTCTTCCACTTTTAAATATTTTTCCAATTTTTAATATTTTTCCATTTTTTAATGTTTTTCCAATTTTTAATATCTTTCCTATTTTAAACATTGTTCGAATTTTTAATATTTTTTCAATTTTAAACATTTTTCCAATTTTAAATATTTTTCTAATTTTAAACATTTTTCCAATTTTAAATATTTTTCCGATTTTTAATATTTTTCCAATTTTAATATTTCCAAATTTTTATATTTCCATCGCTTAAATATTTTCCATCGCTTATTTGCCGACCTGTTTCGCGCCTAGTTCCTGCTTCAGTTTTACATAATGTTTCTTCTTCGTTGCGAATTGGTTCTCCAAAGCGCGTTTTACTATTGTCGAACCTCCGATGCGGTTGCTCGATGTGTTACTCGATTTCAGAGTCACCGATCCGCTCAGTCCTGTTGTCAAGCTTTTCGAGGTTTTAAATCGCCCAGAAGTGATCGGTGGATCGCTCGCAGATGTCCGCCTCGTCGCCGCCGTCGCCGCCATCGCCGTTGTCGTCGTCGTTGTCGTATCCCCCGGAGACGCGGCGTGCGAGTTTCGAGGTGTGTTTTCGACTTGAGCGTGCGGCAGAGACCCCGAGCGTGTGACGCGACCAACGTTTTTTGGAATTTTACTTTTTTGACTGGCCAGTGAACGTGCGTGTGCCGCGCGAAACGATAGGCCCTTTCTAACGTTTTCGGATCCATGTTCGGCCGCGTCTCGTCTCGGAGGTTGAACTCGGCGTCCCCCGGCGGCTTTTTTCGCGTGAGGAATTTTGCCGAAAAATTCAGTCGATTCGTCGTTTTCGGTATGAATCGCGTTATTAATTTTGTCAAAAAAAAAAAAAGATTTATTTCCCTTTTTTCCTTGGCGAGAAATGAAGATTACTGGGCCACTGTCTTTATGAAAATCAACATTTACGAGAGTTTTGTGAAACGATTTAGTAATCGACTACTCTGCGACTCGATTTTGATTTTGCCTCTGATTCAACGGAAAAGTGATCGTGATCGGAAAAGACCAGTCAAAGCTCACCTTCGATATTGCTATTCATTTCATCGTTCGCCTCTGATAACGACATTCAATTTAACGGGACAACCATTCGATCCTCGATGTACACTTTCTGAAATTTTGACAACGACGGTCGTTGTGGTTATTTCGTAACCGGATACACGAGTTTTCGTTACGATATATTTACTGCGACGAACTCGCGCGACGGGCAACGAGCCTATCGGATCTCCGTGTCAATCCTTCAAATTATACGAAAACCATTTTAAAAAAGCGCAATGTGAAACAAGTGCTATCGCTGAGAGCCCTAACGGGCGTGAGCGATATCACCACCACCCCCCCCCCCCCCTCTACAGCCGTCGCGATGCGTTCAATAAAATCGTTTAGTGGACTATTTCGGGATATTTCTTTTTCTTCTTCGTTTTCAGCGGCATCGGTCCGGGCATTTTGAACAACGTGCTGAAAGTAAAAAAAAAACATCTATCGTTACGATAAATCTTTGACGATTCGTAAACGAGACAAATATAGATACAGATATGAAGAGAAGAAACTTGTAAAACACCCTCGCGGGCCTGTACGTACTGGCATGTTGTACAAATGGGACTGAACTTGCAGAAAACTGTAAAACAAAAAGTCGAAATTGTATTAATAGCGGGGACAGAGACGGTGAGAATAACTTTGGAATAGTCGAGCTTACTGGATAAACAAACGGAGCAAACGTATCCAATATCGACGAGTTCACGATGGCAGAAGCAAGCAGCTCGGTAATCAACTTTTACCGGCGGTGGTAGAACGAGCTTCGACCGCACTTCCGGATCGGGTAAAAATACCCACTGTTAAAAAAAGACATTTTACGAATTTAATCTTTTTATTAAATATCCGCGACGAACGCGTAATTTCTTTGCGACCCAACGAAAATCATTATTTTTCTATTTCTCGATTTCTTCTTTACTCTCATCGTAATAAAAATACCTCAATAATTATACAAATTTTTATTGTGATAACCTAGAATTCATATCTGAAAAAAACTTCTTTGCCAAACCATAGAATTTGCGGAAATAAATACGGAACCCTAAAAATGAGAAAATAAATTTCGTTGTGTCGCAACGATGCGAACTTCAAGTCCATTCTCGCAGAGATTGAGCGGAAGAAAAAAAACAACGTTACCAGCAGATACTGCAACAGACCAGCAGGTGTCGGGACTTTCAAGTAATTGCCGCCCGTGATGTCGCAAGCCTGCTGCAAAAGGGTCATTTCCTGATCCAAATTGCACACGTCTAGAATAACACCCTAAAAATCGAGAATCTTTTGTACATCAGTACTGTTTGGGCGTATGGACAATATAGGCGCGAATATTCGTATCCCCTTGTTTTTGCTCGTACAGAGGCCACCACTGACCATTTTCTGGGCGGTGAAGAATATGTTCATATAATTCATGTACTGGGTGACCGAATCATTGCCGCCTGTAATGATCAGTATTCTGGAATAGAATTTCTCGCCTCCGAGTTTTTCCCGTTTGAGACGAGCTATGTAACACAGCGCCATTGTCAAAGCGCCGGAAATTAGGCTTCCGCCGTTGTTTCTTCCATCGAACGGAACGGTCGCTACGTCCTGTTGCAACTTTTTTCTGATGTTACGTTCGACTCGTGTAAATATCTCGTATTGTCCATCCATCTGTCTCGCTTCGTCTGGCCTTTCGTCCGGATACAAAAACATTGCTCCTTTGGAGTGACAAACTAGGAAGGCTAGTTCGTTGTTGGACGTTTGCATGAGATGAGCATTGGCGAATACAATGATGGAATCGAGACAGTGCGTCAATATTCGTGTGTCTTGTCGAATTATTCTTTGGCCGGGATTCACATCGAGAACTATTATCAAAAGACTTCTCGCGATTTCTGTCGGATGAAATAAAAAGTGAGGTTATGTCGATGAGCTTTGCTAAAGTGAGGTTATGTCGATGAGCTTTGCTAAAGTGAGGTTATGTCGACGAGCGTGCTAAAAAAAATTTACTTTGTTAATAATTAGTCGAACGTCTCACCCTTACGACCGCCTATTTCCATTGTTGATTATTGTTGCGGATACTAAATTCACCGGTGTATCCAGTGTCGACTGGGTTCAGCGTGTACGAGAGGGCTACGATTATACACGGGTAAATGATAGATATTCGAAAATCGGGCGGCTGCTTGTTGCCGGTCGCATCGCCGTTTATCGGATCTCACTTAAATATCTCTGTACAATTGACAGATTGTATCATTGTATAAATGTATTGTTATTGTTTGGGTTTGTTTGACCAAGCCAACGAAGTCAGATTGTACATAGGAGGACAGTTCTTAAGGATTATATGTGCCGGTGATGCTGGGGGCTGCCCCCGTTGGTAGTTCTCTAGTAACGGCGCTGACGGCGGTTTTCATTCTGTTGGGAGGATAATGGCGTCCTGCTTACTCTTATAGGTATTATGAAATACAGGGTGTCTCACGACGGAATGTCATCCATGAAATACAATGCTCCAATGCTAGGGAGAAATGTCAAAAAAATATTCTAGAGGTTTTTTGCACTTTCCCAGTCTAATTTTTCATTTTCGGCGAAAACTCGGGCATATTCGTAATCAGCAGAAAATTTCTGATTAAATAGACCCTTTTAAGAGTTTAAAAACGGAAAAAAAAATTTTCGCCTTTCCTGGCCACTTTTACAGAATCTCAGAATTCACGATATTTCAAAAGGTCGTAGAGTAGGCTTCTTCTATGCGATGGAGATTTATTTGGTGTGTTTGGAAAAGGTTTTTGCCTAACTTAAATAATGGCG